>JAVRRP010000082.1:0-32935 GCA_036872775.1 Oleoguttula sp. CCFEE 5521
CATGTCCGCTGTAGCGGCATACGTTCGATGGATCACTCACTCCGCAATCCCAGCAGCATTGATCAGGATGTCAAGCTGTCCATAGTGATCAACGACGTCCTGCACAGTCTGGCCCATAGCATGACCGTCCCGAACGTCGACACGGTAGAATCGGACGTCGATTCCCGTCTGCGCACTGAGCTCATGGGCAGCCTTGTCGCCAAGCTCTTGCTGCACGTCCATGATCGCAATGCCGCGCACGCCAACCTCAGCGAGAGCTTGTGCCATGTTGAATCCGAGACCGCGGCCAGCGCTGTAATCTCATCAGTCCTTGTCCGTTCAATGTGTGGATCGAACGGCGCTCACCCGGTGACGATTGCGACCTTGCCAGGCAGAGTGAACTTCGCCAACGTCGGCGTGAGCGTCGCATGGACATCCTTCTTGAGCGGCACTGCCCTGGTCTCGATGTCATGCACTGTTGAAGTGACGGGTCCCGTGTGTTCCACCTTGAGCTCATCCGACGTATGTAGGCCCTGGTGATAGCTCGAGACAGGCACAGAGTGCTCCTTTATGAGCGCCGGGTCGGTAGATTTGGGCGAACTGAAGAATGATCGGCTCAATGGTGTGGCTCCGATCGCCCGGCAGGCACTAGAGCGGCTGGCCAGCCTCAGAGCATTGCGCGCGAGCATGCTGTGGTATTTGTTGAAAGACTACTGGACTTGAGATGCGGCTTTGTCGATAGGGATGCTGAAGCGAGTGACAGCGGTGGCGCTTGCTGATGTTAAACGAGTGGAGACGTGATTGCGCAAGATCGATACTACTGGTATACAGTACTGCGATGTTAATTATGAAAGAAAGAAGAGGACGAGAACAAGGTTCAGATGTCGAATGAAAGTGCTGAAAAGATAGCAAGGAAGGCGACAGCGGGCTTGAGAAAGTCGGATTGAGTAGCGAGAGCAAGCACGATAGCAGTGCGAGGGTTCGAAAAACCGAAATGCCGCTTGTCGCGTAGATGTTCTGCACTTTACATACCCTTTGTCGTCAAAGGGTAGTGAAACCGCAAAACTCAACTCTCTGCCTTGGTGCGTCACGATAGCGAAAACTTTCGAGTGTCTCTTACAGACTGTACACTGGATTAACGAGATCACGATCCGGTGTCTGGTCCGTTCAGGCCTTCCCGACGATGGGTCCAGGTTGTGGCTACTTCGTTCGGGCCATCGAAGTGCTAGAGGGTAGGGACGCGAGCTTACTGGTAAGTCAGAGGCTTACGACCCGCTGCGTGGGTTGCTCCATCTATGAGAAAGGCCGAGATAAGCCCTACCAAAACCCGTAGAGAGCTGCACTCCGAGAGACACGACCTACGCTATGCTGGCGAGACACGAACGTGTCGTGACTTTCGACTGCTGGACGAAATTTCGCTGCTTGTCGTGTGAAGTAGTTGTCGTCGGTCGAAAGCGAGACTACCATATGCGTGAATCTCGGCAGTAACGTCGATCTTATCTGCGCCGCCACGAGGTCCACCGCGGGAGCTATCTTGGGGCACTTATTGTGGACTCTTGCCTGAGAGCGGAGAACAGAGCGTTTAGGGGTGGGGTTTGAGGAAGGAAGAAGTTTTGGACGCTGTTCAAAATCACAAGTCTCGATGCCAAGGATTCGTCGCGTCTGGCGTACTCCCGAGGCAGTATGAGGAATGGCCATGCACGTCCATGTTTACTCATCTCCTCAGATCGTAGACTGTTAAAGATCACATCGGAGGGGGGGTAACAGTGAGTTGGTCTAGGAGTTCAAGCGAGCGTCACAGATCCATAAGAAGCAGCGGCGGGCTTCAAGCTGCAGCTGCCGTATCACATACCTCGCGGTAAGCAAAGCACGAAGTAAGCATCTCACCTCCTTCACCTTTCCCTCCAGCAAGCGTTGAGCGCTCGTTCCGGGCAAGAAAACAAGACCATGGCCCCTGCTATCAATCTGAAGCCCTTCTTCACGCCCTCCTCCCCTCCGCCTCCCGAGTCACCCTACATCCAGTCCATCATTTCCCACCTCTCCCTTCAACCTCATCCAGAAGGCGGCTACTTCGTTGAGACCGATCGCGACACCCTCCGAGTGCCGAATCCTTTCGACCGCTCCGACCCACAGTCCACACGCAGCGCGAGCACATCGATACACTACCTGCTCACGCCTTCGAGTCCGCTCGGCCACTTTCACAGGAATCGGGGCAGGACTGTGCATACGCTGCATAAAGGCAGAGGGGTGTACGTGCTCGTGCACGCTGACGAGGTCGCGGCAAAGGGCTGTGCGGGTGGCTATGGAGGGGACGGACTGGGAGAGAAAGAGAGGTGGACAAGCAAGGCAAGGGTGGAGGTTTTCGTCGTGGGCATGGATCTGCTGAAGGGCGAGAGGTGTCAATGGCTAGTAGAAGGGGGAAAGTACAAGTGTTCTTACCTCTTACCAGACGAGCGTGATGGGAACAGCAGCGATGGACTCTTGATTAGCGAAACTGTCGTGCCGGGCTTCGAGTACGAGGACCACGACTTCATGACGAAGGAGAGGCTAGAGGCGCTGGTGCTAGAGGGGTATGTGAAGGAGATGGAGTGGATGCTGAGGAAGGATACTTCCTGACAGGAAGGCGTACCCTCGCTTCTCCGAAGATCCGGAACATGGCTCATGCTCAGATTAGCCTGTCCGCAGCAGCGTGCCACGTTGCATTGACCTGCGAGAGTCCAACTGTCTAGCCGAAGACACTGGCGATCAGTCTGCTGGTCTTTCACCGCTGTTCAGTGAGGTTATCACTGCTGCAAGTAAGCGTATAGTAGCGTAAGAGACTTGAGACCGTCAAAGAAGCGGGATGATGTGCGTAGACGCTTCAAAGGGTATCCATATCATGACTATACAATATACACAGCGAGCGATGCCTCTTGAGGCCGCTTCAAGCCAGTCCCTGCCCAATGCATTCATGTCATCATTACCACTGCCATGTCCCGTTCCCAGTGTTCCCTTCCTCCGACCACTCTCGACACGAGAAAGTCACTCTTCTCGGAACCCGTCCCGACGTCGTGGCAGTGTTCGACGTGATAGGCGTCGCAGTCGCTGTACCTGGCTGTTCGTGCATTTACTTCTGGCCTGGAGTCGTAGTTTTCGTCTTGTACTACCCGAGGTAGACATTCATACACCACTGCCACTAGTCTCCGATGTGCCTCCCCTTCCCCTGCTGAAGCCAGATTGTGCTCGGTAGATCAGGAAGCCGATGAGTGCCAGTACGATGAATAGGATGATGATGATCAGGAAGATCACAATATTGCGCTGCATCTTGGCTGAAGGGACCTTCTTTATGGCCCTAGATGCGTTGGACTTGGTTCGTTCCCGGACGTGGAAGGTGCTGGTGAGCTGGTGAAGTAGAAATATTGGCGGAGAAGAAGCGGGTTTCCAGCTGAGCAGGGCCGGATTGCAATGGATTCGACTCGAGCTCGAGAGCTAGTCGAACGTATTTCGAAGAGAGATGGTGTGCCGAGTAAGTGGTGTTCTTGAGGGAACGCCTGTGGTCGTTTCGGCTAGTGTGTTCTGCGTAGATATTGATGTTTGTGTAAGAACTTCGCGATGAAAAGATTGTCCATACAGCAGTCCGAGGAAGTCACAGCTTGAGAGATGATGCTGAAGTACAGAGCCAAGAGGGAGCGAAGTGTCCTCGATGTATACATGCAAAGTGGTGTGCTCGAGTCAGGCGTGGTTGGGCTGCGGTGGTGGCTGGACATGCGACATGAGAGGCTGGCTGCCGGCAGTGACCAAGTACAGCGCGGAAGACGCGTCACATCGCTTCAATACATGCATCGTCCTTATACCCTACGAGCAGGCTCTGTTATACCTCCCTTTGTCATTACGATTCAGTCGTGATTGTGTTAGTTGCTATGGTAAACATGTGGTGAAGACCCTGTTCTACGGAAGCAGAAGCGCCGAGATCCGAAAAAGCTTGGCCCCGAGATGACCTCTCCCAATCCTCTCCCAAGCTACCTGTAATGCTGACAAGCTACCTTTCTTTCTCCAAAGGCTTGCTACGCAGGAGGTGACCCTAGTAAGCCAGCTGCAATGGTGGCACGGTGGAAGATTGCATACATGAGAGCTTCCAAGGCTGGATAAGCTACAAGCTTAGACTCGGCCCTCTCGTGTCCATGTTCCATCGCCGAGCTGCTGTAAGTGCCTTGATGAGAGCTTAGGAGCGCTTCAGCTTTTGAGGAAGGTACGATGCCATGAGAAGGTCGAAGATCAATAATGGTCATCAGCTGAGCATTGCACTTGTGTCGTGAGGTGAGTATCGAAGCGACGCAGACAAGTGGTAAGTCGAACGGCGTGTAATGGAAAGCCACTCTGCTTTCAAAATCTGTTTGATTTGATCCACTTTCTCGCGTTTCTCTATCCCCATGGACCATGCCCGATTGGTATCAACAGACACAGACAGTAGCTTCTATCTGGGGACCGACCCTCGTACGCCCTGATACTCGCATCATGCATGTGCACACCACAAGCTTCCACTGCACCGTCCATCTTTTTGCAGCAATGTCCACCTCATGCCTCACAGCATGGAAGTATCGAGCGACACCACCTTCCCGCCCTCAATGCCATCCACAGGATCCGAGATCCCTCCGTTCGTAGTGATATACAACGTCTTCCCATTCCTCGCGAACTTCGTAGCCGTACTGCCCACCAGCGCGAAGCTGCTAGGCTCCCCCGCGATCAACGTTTGCTGTTGAGTCCTGAGGTCCAGCTTGACCAAACTGCTCGAAGCAGTCGCTAGCCAAACATTCCCTTCTTTGTCGAGAGAAAAGTCATCACCTTGCCCGTGACCGGCGTTTAGAGGATATGTGTGAGTATCGAACAGTACTTCAACTGGCCCCGAGACCTTCGCCGTGGTCGGATGGAAAGGAACGCGGGCGAACAAGGGCGTCTGGAAAGTGTTGTCGTAGTACAGGTAGTTATCTCGGACCTGCAGGCCATTCACTCCAAGCAGCGGAACGGCGGAGGCGTTTGGCTTGAGAGATGGATCATCGAGGAATGTGCTCCAGGTACCACTTTTGGTATCGACGCGGTAGATGACACCTGCACCAGAGTCGGCCGAGAAGAGTACACCTGGAGCCAGAGGAGGAGCGGCGAGGCCATTGAGGAAGTTAGCTAATGGTATGTCGAGAATCTTGCTTGCGACTACATGCGGGCGCGACGTATGCTTGGGAGGGCTGCCATGATACTTTTGGCCAAGGTCCAGGCTCCATACTGAATACGAACCTTGGACACCGCCGGAAGGAGTGAAGTTGCCGACGTTCTGGACTTGATTAGACTGTTGCTTGGAGAAGGAGTGCAGCCTGGAGACTCACCACGCCGAACATATCGGGTCCGTACTCTGCGATGCCCAAGGTGCAGTTGGCGGCAGGGAAGGTGTAGACCAGCTCTGCGGCGTGCTTGACAGGGTCGATCTGCCAGACTTCCGGCTTGAAGAGGAGGGCTACGAGCAGCTTGCCATTGGAGCGAACCGCGATATTTTCGACCCACGTCTCGTTCGGGAACTGATAGACTGTATTCAGCAACGCATTGCCATCACTAGAATGGTTGCTAGATGATATGGGCGAGGTAGAGGCTGTAGAAAAGAGCAAGGACAAAGAGGCAATAAAATGAAACACCTGCATCTTTGGAGGGGATTCTCGTGATTTAGGAATCTGGTGGAGTGCCGGAAGGACGTTCATCACCTTCTTATAGGTTTCGATTATCTCGTAAGTCGCTGTCGCTGGAGTCGACGGCGTGTCTGCCTTCTGCTCACCGAGCGTGACTAGATCATGTGGTTAGCCAAGCATAATCACTCGGTGTCATCGAGCTCATAGGCCGAAGCGTCACTGTTGCGCCGAATAAAGCGCTCAATGGACATGGTGCAGAATCGCTCGGTGCACTGTCGTACACCCACTGATGCCTTCAACTGGTAAAAAGACCTTCATGGGCTTGTTTGCGACAGCGGGTCGCACCGGCAGCTGCTAAGGGCCTTTGATGGAGTCAGTCGTGGACTACTCTCGGCGGCGCATTCTGAT
Source organism: Oleoguttula sp. CCFEE 5521 (assembly GCA_036872775.1). Taxonomy (NCBI): domain Eukaryota; kingdom Fungi; phylum Ascomycota; class Dothideomycetes; order Mycosphaerellales; family Teratosphaeriaceae; genus Oleoguttula; species Oleoguttula sp. CCFEE 5521. The sequence continues at coordinate 6,039 of JAVRRP010000082.1, forward strand.
GTCGTCTGAGAACAAGGGTGACTTCTGAAAGACCGCAGGCTGCAAGTAGCTCATGGTGTCGTCCCTAGCTCTAATTCACAGGCAAACATTGGCGTGACCTATATCGCCAAAGCTCAAAATCCAGATCGATGCTCCCGTCATGCTGACCGACAAAATGTAGCAATTCACGCTTTCAGGGGACATGATAGCAATGGTGACTTACTGTCCGACCCTACCAGCGGTACATGATGCGATGGATTGTCGGCATCCCGAATTCCATGAACGCCGGGCTGCCACGTGCAATGTCTCAAAATAGCTCAAAACTAGCGCAGATCGAGCAACGACCTTGCAGCCCTGCCTTTCTGAAAACACCAAGCAATCCACCAATCTGGCACTGCAGATTGCCATACATATCGTGCTGCAGGTCGGCGCATCGGCTGCTTGACCTTCTTCACCACCATCTTTCGTCAACGTGATGGCAGCAGACAGCCTTTCGTGGTACCATGCGGCGATTTTGACGGCATCGGCCGGCGTCCGCCATCACACCGCGATCGCATGCTTTCGCTCCGCCTGCCGGGTCCCCAAGCGTGACAGGATCGGGGGTCAGGGCGCAGGTAAGCTATAATAAGGTTAGCCTCACCAAGGGCTGAATCAGGTAAACTATTATCTTGATCAGTGACGCGAGTTTCTTTTGTTTCTACCTCCGTTGATCAATCGCTGTGTTTGGAGATCGACCAGGTCACCTACCAGGACAGCATAAGAAAGGCAATACCGGAAACATGGCACCCGCATCTCCAGAAGGGCTGAACATCCTCATCCTCGGTGGAGGCATTGCAGGCTTGACCACCGCACTCGCCCTCACCAAGTTCGCCCCCAAAGACCAGATCCCCCGGATCAAGATCTTTGAAGTCCGCCCAATCCCCGCGACCATCGGCGGCGCTGTAAACCTCACACCCAATGCCTTGCGCCTACTAGACCACCTTGGTGCCCTCCCCATCATCCGCGAGCGCGACTACGGCCACACAATCGACTTCCTCGAGGTCTTCGATATCTACTCGACCCGCCTTGCAACCTCCGACTTTAGCGGCCCAGAAGGCAAAGGCGTCGGCAACCCACCCTACAAAGCCCTCCGCATCACCCGCGGAGATGCTCTCAAAGGCGTACTCTCAACTCTCGAGCAGCACGAGAATATCACTCTCACCTGCGGCAAGAAGACCATAGACATGAACGAGTCCGCCGACAAAGTCACTCTTACGTTCGAAGATGGTGAGGTCGTTTCTGGAGACTTGCTCATGGGCTGTGATGGCATCCACTCCGTCACTCGCAACAAGCACGTCGAGCCCGAGCGCAAGGAAACCTACTCCGGCGTCGCCAACGCCTTTGGCTTCGCCCCCATCGAGAAGGACTTTGCGGTGCACTTCGATTGCACGGCTATCAACTTCGCTCGCCGCGGCATGCTGCTCACGAGCTACCATAACTCCGCCAAGGACTCCGTGTACATTGGCGCCGTGATGCAGGTGCCTGATATTGGGTCTAGGGATGGCTGGAAGGCCAAGGGCGCGGAGGCGGAGAAGACGAGGGAGGAGATTTTGTCGAGATTTGGGGATTCGAATATCCCTTGCATCGTGCCGTTGATCAAGAAGGCGGAGGATTTCTTTTTGTGGCCTATCTTCACACTGTCGAAGCATGGCAAGTGGGCTACTGATCGGGTTATGCTACTTGGTGATGCTGCAGTAAGTCTTACCCTCACCCTCAGCTTCATATCGCCCGACTGACATCACCCCAGCACGCCATGCCCCCACAAGGCGAGTCCACAGGCATAGTCTTCGAAGACACCGTCCTCTTTTCTCGCTGCCTGACCCGCTGGATCGAAAAGGGCAAGCCCGGCAACAACATGAAAGAGGCCTTTGACGCATACGAGAAGCTGCGTCGCGGCCGCATCGAAGCCGCGTTCGAGGAGAGCAAGGATGTTGTGAGGACTGTGAGCGATGCTGGGTGGTTGGGACATAAGATTAAGACCTATGTCATCCCGTGGTTCTTGTGGTTTACGAGCGGGACGAGGCAGAAGCATTTCATTGAGGATGTGACGACGGTGGATATTGGGTATTAGTTGCGAGAGTAGGCATCGGCTCGTGGTAGAGGGTGCGCGCATAGGGTCTGGGGAGGGATAGAGGAGCATTGGGACATTGGGCATAGTGGTCGTGGTGGTGGTTCAGCGCTGTCTACTGATCTATGTAATGCGCAATACTACGCTATGCTTCGGAATCCACATATGTAGGATCAAATGGGTATCTGTCTCCTCCAAACGCCATGCTAGATTGTAGAGATGCTCACACCTTCATCCAAATGGGTCGATGGCTGCTCGGGTGTTGCTCACGAGCTGTCGCCGCAAGGCACTTGACTTGCTCTCGCTTTCTATCCCCTTCCTCTTACTTGTTGATGACCTTCCAGGCGTACGCGAGAAATACTCTGCACACTCAGCCTGCCGATCACCCACATCCCCAAACATCACCAATTTCGCCCTCCGCCTATCTTCCTCAGTCTCCCCCTCAACCTCAACCTCAATCCCAAACTTCTCCTTCAACCTCTCCCTCCCCTCCTCCTCCCTCTTCAACACCTTCCTCTCCCGCCGAAACCCCTCCCTCAACCTCCGATTAGCACTCCATGTATCGCTCCAGTCCCTCTCCCTCCCCTCGATCAACTCCTCCACCCTCCTCTTCCCCTCAAGCACCACAGCTTCCTCCTCTGCCTTCCCCTCCAACGCCGCGAATGCATCTTCTTTCCGCTCTTCTTTCTCCTTTTCACTCAACACAGGCCCGCCAAGCACTGCGACATCCTCCCCATAATCCCTCGCCTTGCCTCCACTAACAACCAGATACCTCGTCGTCTTCGGATCCGTCCTGATCTCTACCGCCCCTCCGCAGATATTATGCTTCATCGTGAACTCCCATATCGGCGTGCTGAAGTACATCCCCACTTTCTTCTTCTCGGCATTAAACCGCACGCCCTGAGGGATTAGGGTGGGCTTAGGGCAACTGGAGCACCAGACCGCGAAGGGCATCTCGAAGCGGACTGTTTGTGTGCCGGATTTGGAGAGCGTGCCAGGCGCGCGACGGCGGTGGAGCGTGTTGGGGTTCGTGGTGGGGGCGTCGGGGGGGTGGTAGCGGCCCATGTTAAAGCCTTGCATTGTGGCGGTGTGGGCGCGCCTATGGGCGCGGCGATGAGGATGAGGAGCTGTGCTGATCCTTGGAATGGATGAGATGGTACTCAGAGCCGCTGATATACGCTGACTGCTATCTGCTATCAACTCATTCACTTCGCTTCTGCCAAGACCTAGGCGGCGGATGGTCCCGCCGGCTTCTTCCCTCTCGCCTTACAAACACATGGCAGACACGTCCTATGTGCAAGACCCCGATGTGGCAATCCTGCTTCAACGCGACCAGAAAATCCACACACTCGCTTCTTAGTCCCTGTCCGGACCCCTAGATCGCAGCGTCGATGTGAAGCTGCACAATGCGTTGGAGCCGCCCAGGAGTCTTGATCTTTTGCCTCCGTTCCACTAAAGCCGTCTCACGAGACGCCAACATGGTTCTCAGCACGGCCAGATCGCGCTTGTTCCTCTCCTCGGCTGTCTCCTTGTGGCCTTTAGCACGGGGAGGATCCGGCTCCTTCTCGTCTTCTGGAGCTCTAGCTTGTGATTCGGACATATCGCTGAACAGGGGCTTTGGGACAAGTGATGGAAATGACATGGCGATATTCTCACTGGAGGTCTCGAGATCTGATGACTCCATTGCTGTGCTGGAGGCTTCGCGGTAATGCAACACGCAGAACATTCTCTGGGATGTGACTTATTTGCTGGCTTTGCTTGCCCATTACTCCCCTCTCTGCCTGCCAATCCATCGATCATGATCGATCCTATCTTGCCACCGTCTAGGCACTGGCGTTGATCGATTTCGACGATATCGAGGACGCGATGCTCACGCGCGCGTGCCACGAGCGTGATACGCACTGCAAGAACGGGCATTATGTTGTGTAACTGGCCACCTTCGTTCCCGTGGAGCTGCTTGCAAGCTTCGACTTTCAGGATCCAGACCAATGCCAGATGCAAGGCGTTGGCATGCCGCGGTGAGAAAACAGAGCACGCCTCTTCTCAGGATTACCACAAATTTCTCAACACCCGCCATCGTGATCCTGCAATTTGACAGTGCGACTGAAGTAGCAAGTTCAGCGACGAGATCTGCTGATTTATGCGCTGCCCCAATCCAGAGATGGGGGCTGCAATCATTGGCAAAGCCTAGCCGCGTTCTCACCGTGGTGTACAGGTACACTAGTGCCGATACGTTCAGATCGCACAGCCAGTCGCGGTGACATGCTCAGCTCCTGGATCTCGACTCAGTGCGCTCCCTGCTCTCCATCAGCACGACGCAAGTACAGCAGCTAACGCCGTGCTATTGAATGTTGTGTACAGATGGCGCGCCGCATACTGTACCGCAGCTTCAATCGAGACTCCAGCTTCAAACCAGCAAAGTCTGATCTACAACGCCCTATAAGTCTTCACTCCACTCGCGAAAAGCACGTCGGCCCCGACGACATCGGAAACTCTGAGACATTCCACCCGACTTGGCCATATATAGGCCTCTCCTCCCGAATGATCGGTATTATGCATGCACGAACGGCATCAGCCGACGCTCAATGTGATTCGCGCAGCACCACTGCTGCCACAGATTACAATGCTTCGCTACACTACGTACATTGTCCATATGCGTAAGTGGTGCTCTTGCATTTTGGTCGTACCAATCTCGCCAATGCACATGCCATGCGGGAATCCGGCTTATGGAGATCGCGAACTCGACAGCACTTGGATGGTTCGGCGCCTGTTCTGGCATCTGGGCTGAGCGACCAGATGAGCTGAGGCCTGTGACTCGGGAGGTAAGTGTTGGAGTGGACCTCAGGGACAGAGAGAGAAGTAGTGATAAGAGGTGACGAAGCGTCCTACTTTCTCCATTTCCAGCAGCAGCATCTCAGCCAAATCTTCGCTATCAGCTACTCTTCTCGCTTTCGCTTCATCTTCTATTCTTCCATTCGCTCAGGACAGACCCACTCCCAAATCGTGATCATGCGTTTCTCTCGCTCTTTCCTCTGCTCCCTCCCCGCCCTCACAGCCTATGCCCACCCAAACACCAACCTCGACCCCCGCACCCTTTCAACTTGCATGTCCGACTCCGAAGCCACCTCAGTAGCCAACAACTTCGCAACCCTCATCACGAGCTACTCCAAAGCTCTTGCTGACAAGGTCCTCGCAAGCGGCTTTACAGACTACTCGGACAGCGTCATTGAGCTGATTAACAGTGGATGTTCTGGTCCCGTGACCGTGAGTCAATGGAATACCAACACGACGTGAGATGAACAAGATACTAATGCATGACCAGCTCGGCACCGCGACCTTTACCTCCCGCTCCTCCTTCGAGGTCGCCCAGGCATCGCAGCCTTCGATCCCATTCCAGATCCTCAATCAGTGGCTGGCTTGCGACCACGTACGTCCGCCTCCTCTATTCCCATACTTCCTTCTACCAGACCGCATGGCCCAATGCTGACTACATGCCGCGCCAGGTCACCGTCCGCTGGCGCTCAGCTCTCACGCCACAGCAAGTCACCGGGATCCTGGTGATCGGCGTTGTCAAGAACGGGACGAAGAATCCGGATCCGAAGTGGGTGATTAGCGAGGTGTTTTCGGAGTTCAACTCTGGTGAGATTTCCTGTGCTAGATGGGGTGCGAGGGCAATGGCGCATTTGGCTAATGTGATACAGGGGCTTGGCTGGTTGATCTGGGTGTGTTCAAGCCTACTTGTAGCTAGGTGGGTTGGCGTGAGTCGGATCTGAAGAGGATCCGTTTCTGTAAAGGCGCATTTCAAGCTCGGTAACGAGGGAGTGGGCGGATGGACACAGGTGGCGGCGATTTCGCGGGTGCTAGCTTTTCAAGGCTGGCGAGTTCCGATCTGTCGGGGAAGCCCGTGGTTCTTGCACTTTTGTATGACATATTTTCAGAGGCCTCAGGAGCTGGGATCGAGCATTGGATTACTCTTCTGTCAACTGACACCAAGGCAAAAATCATGAGGGACCGGTGCTTTTGCTATCGCGCTCCGAAAGCCCACCCGTCTTCGTCGTCTTCGTCGTCATCATCATCATCATCGTCCTGCATTGCTTCAGGCACTTCACCAGCATGGCTCGTGCTCATCTCCCCGGCTGTCACCGCCGTCCCACTCTCGTTCTGTGCCTCCGCCCCTCCTCCCTCCACTTCACCTCCTGCGGCCTCTTGCACGCCTCGACTCTCACCCACACCACCACGCTTCCTCAATCTCTCCCTCCGTTCCCGCAGCCTTTTCACCCGCCCCTCAAGCTCTTCCATCTCCGCAAACTCCTCCTGCAGTCTCCCCTCCGCCTCCTCCCTCTCATCCGCAATCTCGACATCCCGCTTGCCTCGCTGCGCTGGGATCCCCTCTCGAGCCTGCGCAGCGAGTTCGTTGGCTGAGAGGGCGGGAGCGGAGATTGTAGCGCTCTCGTAGCGGGAAGCTTGGTCCAGCGCTGCAAGGTCGGCTTCGAGGGCTGCTAGCTCGGCTTCGTCGGCTGGATTGGTTTGCTCTGCTTCCGGGGGAGGGACGGGAGCCTCGGCGTCGCTTCTGGAGACTGCGCCTTCACGTGAAGCTGCTTCTGCTACAGTGTCATCCTCAAATCGTACGCGCTTGCTGCCTTCCTCGACCCCATCCTCTACCGCAGGACTTTCAGCCTTTCGCTTTCGTGCGTTGCCTGTTCCGACTTCTGTAGTCCTCCTGGCGGCATCTTGCGCCCTGCTAAGACGCAATGTGTGTCCGGTGGAATGCAGATGACCTCCCCAAGCTGCTTCGCTCTTCACGGGAACTTCGCAGAGGTTACAGAGAAGGTTGCTGGAGCTTGTGTAGGAGGCATGAGGGTGCGTGATGCGGCGCTCTTTTCGCGCTGCGCGGAGGAGGGCGCGGGCGTCTTCTGTTGCTGCCATCGTACGTCTGTTCGCGATCGTATACATGGTCCTTAATCACTAGAGGTCTGCTCGTCTATTGATGCGTGCACGTGACCCTTTGCGCTTAGTCATGTTGCAAGCGCAACTTCTCCACTTCATGCCGTTTTAGTGCCGCGACAACCTCTCCTCCTACACCAACATCGCGCGAACGCGACTTACGCTGCATCACTGACATCGATCACACTCACGCGACTCAAGAACACAGAAGAAAGAATCAAGTCGCGCTCTCGCACAGAACGTGATCTGGCCGTGGGCGTCGCGTGACCTCACACTCTCGCGAAGCTCATCAACCCTACGACCACTGTGCAGTGAGCGCAAAGTCGTCAGGGACTGCAGACTCAGGCAACCGACAATACGAAGAATAAGCCAACATCGCTGCCACCGAGCACGTCCTAGCGAGCGAGGGGAGATTCTTGCGCCGATCGGCAGCCTGGAGTCTAAGGCTTGCACTGCAGTCGCATTGTTCGACGAGCGTGCTGGGGCAGTCATTTCGTTCTTGCTGTTGGGGCGGGATCATCGAGGGAGGCAGCCATAGTTTAGTCTCGTGAAGTGCTTGCAAACGCGCGTGTATCATCGGCTACCACAGTCATCACTGCCACGCATTTGTCATCTCACGCGTACTGAACCCGGCGATATCGCCAGCATGGCAGGTAAGCGACTCCAGTCGCCCAGGCGTAGCGGGCTCAGGTCTTCCTTGCGCGTCTCCTACCACTGAGGCAGCGTGACAGACGATGGGATGCGTGACACCATGAATGCAGTAGACACTTGCTAACGTACAATTACAGACGAATCGATACGCCGCTCCGGCCGCGCGACAAAAGGCCAGCATACCAAGGCCTCCTCCTCACCAGCACCAGTCCCCAAGAAAGGGAAGGCAGCCAAAGGCAAGGGCAAGAAAGGGAAGGCGACAGCATCGCAAGCAGTCTCCGAAGCAGATGAGGATGAAGAGAGGATTCGCTGTATCTGCGGTAACGACGATGGCGAGGACAAGCGAGCATTTATCGGGTGCGACGCATGCTCAGTGTGGCAGCACAATGTCTGCATGGGGATGTCGGACAACGATGATGAGGTGCCTGAGAACTATCTATGCGAGCAGTGTAATCCAGCGGACCATGTTGAGACTGTCGAGGCGTTGGCTAGAGGAGAGCAGATATGGGAGACCAGGACGAGAATCTACCTTTCGGAGAAGAAGATGAGTAAGAGTCGGAAGTCGAAGAAGGAGAGTAAGGGCGGGTGGCTGAAGAAGGAGATGACCCCGAGTGCCGCCACCAATGGTGATGAGGAGATCAATGAAGTGAAGGAGGAGGCGACGCCAGTGGATGAGAGTGAGGCAGCACTAGAGACACCAGTTGAGGCGGGCAACAAACGCAAGCGCGAGTCAGATGTTGCAATTAGCCAGCCTGGCACTCCTGCTGAGGTGCCGAAGAGGCAAGATAAGCGGCGCAAGTCATCCATCGTGCCACAGAAGAAGGGCTCCGAAGATCCGGCGACAGCTCTCATCTCGATCGATAAGCTGCCAGCTGACCGCAAGAAGATTGCACTAGCATTGAGCAAAGTCATTGCGGATGGTGTCAGTGAGCATGTACAGCAGTCTGGGTTCTGCATTCCTGATGGGCAGACACCGTCGAGTCTAGGCGACTTCCATGCGTCTCGCATCGAGTACGCTCTGACGATGCATTACGACGGACCACAGAACAAGGATTACGCGCAGCAGTTCCGCATGCTGAACGCGAATATCAAGCGCAACAAGACACTGCTCGAAGAGCTGGTCGCTGGGTCGCTGACCGCTGACGAGCTGGCTGTGATGACTTCGGCCGAAGCAGCGAGTGAAGAACTGCAGAAGGAGCATGCTGAAATGAAGGCCGAAGCTGACCGCCAGATGACGATTGACCAAAAGGACATCGGGCCACGATACCGCCGCACTCACAAGGGTGACGAGATGGTAGAAGATGAGAACGCGACGAGTTCATCTATGCCAATTTCCCGACCGGTCCGCCACAGCATCTCCGACAATGCAGAGATCGCAGACAGCGACCCTACTGCCACTGCCACCTCACCTATCAACCATAGTAGCTTTGACCGGGCGCCAACAGCGAATACCAGCAGACCTCGTGTCGCGCCTCTCGATCGCCGCGAATCGAGCCAGCAGTCCTTCGACGTCAACGCAATCTGGAACAAGACTAATGCCCAGTCCCCGACTCAATCGACAGCTGGGCCGCGACCACTGCAAATGCCTCCACGCCGCCGCAGCTCCGTGCAGAATAACGGTGAAGGCGCCAAAGAAGACGCCGACGTCGATCGTATGCTCGCTGACGACGACGAGGAGTACGCGCCTGCCGCACCCTCGGGACCCGATGCCGTTGTCTGGCAGGGTAAGATATCGCAGGGCGAGAGCGAGCCGATGGTCAATGCGAGATACGTGGCTGGACGCGATATTTCCTCGACCGTCTCTTGGAATGACCTCCTGCCGTCGAAACTCAGTATTGATGGCAGATTGGGTGTGCCGAAGGCTGAGGAGTATTTGTGTGGATTGCAGTGGAGCAACACAAGCGATGTCTCTATTCTCGCTCTGACGCCTTACAATGATGCGTCGGGGTTTAATGCGGTGTTTGAGTACTTCGTTGGCCGGCAGAAGTACGCTGTCGTCAACAGGGACAAACCGCAACTAGTGAAGGACCTGTATCTCATCCCACTAGAGCCCGGCGCCAAGGTGCCAGATCACCTGGATATGCTAGAGTACTGCTCTCTCAAACAACCGACTGAGGAGCGGATCCTCCTGGCAACTTTTGTCGTCGCGCGACAGCCGCCGCCGGCTGCTGCTGCGCAGCAGAGCAATGGCAACAGCAACGGCGCCACACCCGTGCAGCACAGCTTGCCAGACCATCTCCGCTCCGGACCCCACGCCAGCCCCCTCGCTCAAACGACCCCTCAATTCCCAACGCCGGTTTCATCCCTCCCGCCTAATCCCTATCTCTCCCCCGCCCAGCGAATTCTTGGCGAATTTTTCGGCTGCACATCCGCGCAGGCGATTCTAGCCGCGGACCCAGGCATCCAGGAAGAGAAACTGATCAACCTCCGCCGGATCTTGGACATGGAGCCGGGTAGTCGCGAGGATTTGAGTATTCTGATGAGTCGGCTTATGGCTGGGGATCATGCACAGGGGTAGCATGGTTGGGGCGTGACGGCTGGTTGACCGGGGGACGAGGAGGCTTTGAGTATATGGCTTTTGGCTGTGCGGAAGGATTATTGGGGGCTTTTGTCAGGAGTTATGTGGAGTTTGGAGCTAGGTTTGGAAGTGGTTGGACTGCGCAAGGTCGCTTCGATAGAGCGTCGTGCTGCTGCGCTGATGGGGTTTCATGTAGTGTACATCGTTTTCTTCTACTGCTACTTCTCCTCCTGTGTATCCTACATGTCCTGGCTGATTTCGCGGGCGTCGCCGCCAATCTGGACCAGACAACAGCCCATGCGGCAGCCTTAAGTGATGCTCAGAGCGTGTGCCTGCTGCTGCTGCTGAACGGACACCGCCTCACCGAACTTCTACTCGGCGCAGAGTTCCGCTCCACCGGAGTCGGGAAAATCTCCTTCGCGACACGCCTTCGCCAGTACCAGGCCGTAGTGGCCACGCTCAAGCTCGGCGGTTCTGACGTCCTTGGCCGCGCGGTGGCAGCAGATACTGTGCACCGGCGACTCGGCCTCACGCGCCACCGCAAGTCCGGCGCATGTCCCTCGTGACTCGGAGACAGGCTTTGTACCCAGAGGCAGCGTGCTCCATTCACCATCTCTGTCCTCCGAACCCTCCCCTCCCGCCTCCTCTCCTGTTGAACCCACCGGCTCCGCCTCTCCCGTATCCACCACCTCCATACCCACCCCCACCACCATAGCCTCCGTTCCCGTACCCACCATCGCCATACCCTCCCCGTCCCCCGTCCTCCTCAGCCTCGTTCCTCACAGGCGGCTGCCGACCCTTCAGTTCCCGTCCTAACCTCTCACTCTCCTTCCGCATCTGCGCATACCCCAAATGCATCTTCCCGAAAAAGTGATCTGCGAGTCTTCGATCGTTGTCGAGTCTGCTGAGATATGCACCGCATACATCGCAGACTTGTAGTTTCTGATGCCCGCTAGGCCCACTAGTATCGCTCAACGCCTTCAGTTCCCTCTCCCTATCGTCTTTCTGGATTTTCGCCTGCCGCAGATTGTGGAGCTGCTGCACAGCCTGGTTCACGGCGCCCTCCTGAGCGAGAATCTCGATCTCCACCAGCCCTGCCTCGATCGTCATAGTCGCATTGTTGATAGCTTTGAGCAGCTCATTCGTCTGCCGAATTTCATCCGCAGTCTTCTCCAGCCTCCGCTGCGCCTGATCAATCCTCCTATCGCATTCCCCCACATACTTCCCGATATCTCTCCAGTAATCGAAGTCGAACCCCCATTCCCGTTTCTTCTCCTCCGACGCACTGTTATACTCATCCTTCAAGTTCGGGGGATGCGATTTCGGACACGTGCCGAGGTCTTGCTTTGTGTTTGTGAAGAGGTCGTGGGGGCAGGAGCCCGCTAGGTATGAACGGCAGACTTTGGGGTCTGTGATGCTGAGGGTGGAGGGTTTGGTTGTGCCGAGGGACATGAGGTTGTCGCCCATGAGCTGCTCGAGGAGTTTGCGCTGTTCGGCTGCCATGGCTAGGATGGGGGAGGGGGGAGGGCAACGGCGTGGTGGAGGCGGAGGGGTGTGGAGGACGCCGAGACAACGGAGCGTTAGTGGATGGGAGGGGCGGGGCGGAGGAGACGATGCGAAGCTCCAAGTTGGGTCCTCGTCGCTACGTAAGCTATGCGACAGGAATGCATATGGATGTTGTCAAGCAGAGGAAGAGCTACTTACAAAACATATGCCTTGGCATCTTCACATGTCAAACTCTCCCAGCTTGCACCCAACCTCCTCCACATCTTTCACCCTACGCAGGTGTGCGCACAATGCACCTCGCCACCCTGCTCTCCCTCCCCGCCTCACTCGCACTCCTTTCCCTGTCTCTCGCCTCCGTCTCCCCGCACTCCTACACCGAGCACCTCCATCTCCTCCCGCTACCCCAGTCTCACCTCCACGCCCACTTCAACTTCACAGCCACTACTCCCCTCTCCGCCTACGAGTCCTCGCATTTCCGCTATTTCCCCCGCTCGCTAGCGCAGATCCTGCAGCATACCCGGACGAAAGAGCTGCATCTTCGCTTCACGACTGGACGATGGGATGATGAAGCGTGGGGAGCACGACCTCTCGAAGGGACGCGGGAAGGAGGGACGGGTGTGGAGCTATGGGCTTGGGTTGACAGGGGAGGGAGTAAGACTGTCGCAGAGGAGCGGTGGAGCGAGCTGGTGAACAGTTTGAGTGGGCTCTTCTGCGCAAGTCTGAACTTCATTGACTCGACGAAGACTATACGGCCTGTCCGGACATTCGAGCCGGAGGGAGATCATGGCGAGCAGAAGGGAAATCTCCAGCTTTTGCACGGCATGCTCCCACACGAGGTAGTCTGCACGGAGAACCTCACGCCTTTCCTCAAACTTCTGCCTTGTAAAGGCAAGGCTGGGATCTCGACACTGCTAGATGGGCATAAGCTGTTCGATGCCAAGTGGCAGAGTATGGCTATTGATGTGCGTCCTGTTTGCGAGGGAAAGATTGGGGAGGAGTGCGTGCTGGAGATCCAGCAGAGTGTCTCGATGGCACTGTCAATTTCTAGAAGTATGAGGGACCGGCATGATCCGATCCCACGGCCGGCCAGGATAGAGGACGTGGAGTGCGATGAAAGCAAACCGTGGAACGGGCATGATACTTGCTTCCCAAAGGCGTTGACTGGCGAGCCAGCTTGGACGCTATCGAAGGTCCTTGGGCATGCGGCAAAAGGAGCGTGCGATTTGGAACGAGACGACCAAGCTTTCGACGTAACGCTCGAGGTCCCCAGCGACAGGCCTGTCAACGCCACCGGAGCCTCCGAGCTCACCCTTCCTTCCACCACCCGTCGTCACTACCGCCTCAGTTCTTCCTCATCATTCGACCTCTCCCTCCCCACCCAGTCCTCGCCCATCAGCTTCATCGCCCTCTCCATCCCACCACTCTACGCTACCCGCCAGATCGCAGGCCACGGCCAAGAACGCGGCAGCATGCACACCACTCTCCGCAACCCACACGCCCACCCCCTAACCCTAGTCTACATGGAAACACTCCCTTGGTACCTGCGCCCCTACATGCACACACTCCGCCTGTCAAACGGGAAGCAGGAGAAAATGTACTACACGCCTGCCCTAGACCGCGAGCGAGGAACGCACCTAGAGCTCGTGCTTACTATCCCAGCGCAGAGCACGGCAACGCTGACGTATGATTTCGAGAAGGCTGTGCTGCGGTATACGGAGTACCCACCGGATGCTAATCGGGGTTTTGACGTGGCGCCTGCTGTTATTCGCGTTCTAGCTAGCAATGCATCGCAAGACTATGCTGGGAGCTATGTGCGGACCACGAGTCTGTTACTCAGCTTACCGACGCCGGACTTCAGCATGCCGTACAACGTGATCATTCTGACCAGCACTGTCATTGCGCTGGGCTTCGGCAGTTTGTTCAACCTGCTCACGCGCAGCTTTGTGCTGGCTGAAGAGGTGCCACCTAGTCCGTTGGCGGGGATTGTTAGGAGGTTGCAGGGCCTGGCGCAGGGAATGCTTGGAAAGAAGGGCGGTGCTGCGGAGGCCGAGAAAAACTCGGGCACGAAGGAGGGAAAGGTTACTGAGATCTCGGAGCCTGTTGAGGAGGAGACAGAAGGGAAAGCGAACGGCATAGCTAATGGGCATGCTGATTTGCGAGAGCGAAAAGCTAGAGAGACTCCATAGCTCATGCAATGTACTTTGAACATCTCGTTGGCCCTGTGGACCTGCCTCAATGTTCATCGGAATCACGCCAATGGAATATGATCACCATCGATCGCGAAAGAGGCCTTCCGAGCACATACTCAGTCAGTTCAAGTGAGAGTTTGGAAAGTAATGAGTTACCATTCATTTCGTGTTGGTCACGCGTTAATTTCATGTTGACACCCCCGAACGTCGCCTAGCCATCTCTGACTGTAGCATCATCACTTCGGATCACCACCAGATCTGCCAATGTATACTTCGTCTTCATTTTGTTACCATTGAGCATGCTCGTGATAGGTGCACGTGCAGCATTACTCCGTGCATCGCTCCTGCCTCGACTCACAGCATTGAAGCCATACCCATTGAGTCACCCCACCAAGAACTTTTTGGCTCCGAATTTATATGACTTCACTCTCATATCTTCTCCACGACTCCTACACTATTATATAACAACTCGGAGCGCTTGTTCGACCATGTCGGGCCCAGGAGAGGCAGTTCAGGCTGTGACCGACAAGGTCAAAGACGTTACCATGCAGGACGATAAGCCAAAGCTTCTGCTCGATGAGGTGACGGGCGAGCAAGTGAGCAAGAGTGAGCTTAAAAAGCGTCAGAAGCAGCGTGAGAAGGCCGCAGAGAAAGCAGAGAGGGAGGCTGCCCGGCCAGCGCCTGCTGCTAGTAACTCCAAGAAGCGCAGTGCTGAGGAAGATGAGGGCAAGCTGGAGCCGCACGTAAGTATCTACATGCTTTTATGTGAACAGAAAAACCTGACATTGTTCCCACAGCAATACTTCGAAATGCGTAGCCGCGCTGTCAAGCGCATGAAGGACACACAGGACCCGCATCCGTACCCGCACAAGTTCCAGATCACGTACGATCTGACGAGGCTTGTGGAAGACTATGGGCACTTGAAGAAGGGCGAGCTTGCGGAGGACAAGCAAGTGGGGGTGTTGGCCAGAGTGTACAACATCCGCGAGTCTGGAGAGAACCTGCGTTTCTATGAGGTGGGTTATGACGGCTTCAAGTGCCAAGTCATGGCCCAGAGCCAGAAGAGCACGTCCATCGTGCCTTTTGCGGACCAGCACTCGATAATCCGCCGCGGGGATTGGATCGGAGTCAAGGGCTTTCCAGGAAGAACCAGTCCCAAGGCTGCAGACAACCCAGGAGAGCTATCGATCTTTTGCCAGGACTTGCAGCTTCTTGCTCCCTGTCTGCGCCAGATCCCGTCGGAACACTACGGATTCAAGGATCCAGAAGAACGTCACCGCAAGCGCTATCTGGACATTATGATCAACGAGAGATCCAGGAAGACTTTGATCATCGCAGACGAGATCGACTGGTACATCCGAAGCTATTTCCGCGACAACGGGTTTCGCCACATGAACACACCGATCCTGAACAAGAACGCCGGTGGCGCAACAGCCAGACCGTTCGAGACACACCACAACGACCTCAACTTGACTCTGTCGCTGCGTATCGCTACTGAGCTGCCCCTGAAGATGTTGGTTGTCGGCGGTTTCCCTAAGGTGTACGAGATAGGCCGGATCTTCCGCAACGAGGGTGCAGATTTGACGCATAATCCCGAGTTCACGAGCTGTGAGTACTACGAAGCGGGCGCAGATGTTAACGACGTCATGGAACGCACCGAGGAGCTCGTGGAAGGCATGGTCAAGAAGATCTGCGGATCTCTGAATACTGAATTCCACACGCAGCATGACGAAGTATACCAGGTCGACTGGGCTAAGCCATGGAAGCGCATCGAGATGATTCCCGCGCTCGAAGAGGCCTGCGGCGAGAAGTTCCCTCCTGGCAAGACCATGCACACGGAGGAGTTCAACGAGTTCCTGAAGCGAATGCTCAAGAAGACAAACGTCGAGTGCACGCCCCCGCTCACCAACGCGCGCATGCTCGACAAGCTTGTGGGCGAGTTCATCGAAGAGAAGTGCATCAACCCGACCTTCATCACCGGGCACCCGCAAATGATGAGCCCACTTGCGAAGTACCATCGTTCTGAGGAGGGCTTGTGCGAACGCTTCGAGGCCTTTGTCTGCAAGAAGGAAATCGTCAACGCGTACACGGAGTTTAACGATCCTTTCGATCAACGCTTGCGCTTCGAGGAGCAAGCTAGGCAGAAGGGTCAGGGTGATGACGAAGCGCAGACTTTGGATGAGCCGTTCTTGGAGGCTATGGAGTATGGGTTGCCGCCTACGGGGGGTTGGGGCATGGGTATTGATCGCATGGTGATGTTCCTTGCGGATCACTACTCGATCAAGGAGGTTTTGACGTTCCCTTTTATGAAGGACGTTGTTGACAACAAGGATAAGGTCAGGGCTGCGGAGGTCGTCGATGTTGAGCCTATGGAGGCTCAGGGTGTTGGGCACAAGTAGATATTTGCCACTCAGGGGGTATGTCTAGTTGAATGTTGGTAGATGTCGCTCGCAAGGGATGCTAGCTTCTCACCGATACCAATCCCCTCATTCTCACTATCGCAGCTACATGTGTAACACCACGAGAACCTCGAAACCTGAGCGGAGAAAGACCACGCCCTTGTAATCTTTGGATGAGGAGCACTCGGATCAGCCTCTCATCCATCATTCACGTTTCTCTCACACTGTCGCGGCATACCTATACTACCACAAGAAACCCGGAAGACCTGCGGAGACATGTGACTCCATCGCAGTGCTCCAAGGCAGTGCACGCACATAATTCTCTCGCGTTTGTACCTTCGACCTCTCTCATTACTGCAGCTACGTATGTTATACCTCAAGAAACAATACAACTTCCACGGAGAGGGCATCTAGTCACAGGCATACAAGGAGTTGCTTCCTTCTCGGCCTCCAATTGACGTATCACCAAGATCACTTGCTGTCGCGGCGATGTGTACAGGACCTTTGGACATCTGAGAGATTCCTTGGAGAGATGAGAGGCCGATGGCTTACGAAGGTATGCAGGAACAGTAGTCTCTCACGAGCCAACCGTTCGATCTCTCTCGTGGTCGGCTGGCGTCCGAGTCCTGAGAAGTCTTGCCGCCGATGTCGTAAGCCGACAACCCGACCTCCCAGAACCCATGTAGAGAAAGTAATACAATACCGTAATCCAGCTACCTACGCTTTTAGATCATCCTGCCAAGCGATCAACAGTCTCATCCCTGCCTCATTCCCTGCCATCGGCGGGCCATGTCAGCCATAACTAATCCTTCAGCGGTCGATACTACCCCTCTTTCACTTGCATCCACTCCCCAAGACCCTCACTGCGTCCATCGTATCCTCGAGTCCTCGCCTCCCGTCCTCTCCCGCGGGCACACCAAGACGGAGTAACAGTCTCCTGCCCATCTCCCGCAGACTTCCGTATCTCGCTTGCTCAACTTGCAATAGCCCCTTTGCAACGCGTAAGCCCTCCTTAGCAATCTCGGACTCGCATGCGCGTGCGCCATGTTGGCGGAGCCTGATCGTGAGGAGGCGAGCTTCTTCTTTCCAGTAGATCTCTAGTGGTGTGGGCCTATGGCCGCGGAAGAGTGCCGCAATGTACATGGAGAAGACGTGCAGGAAGACCGTGAGCGGCGCTGCGAGAAGGTGTTTGCCAGTGAGCCATGCGGAGAAGGTCGAGATGAAGAAGAATGGGACAGCTCGGAGTGCGATGTTGATGTAACTTTGGCGTTGGTCAGTTCTCGCGAGGGATGTTGGGACGCTGCCGCCATTCGGTCATGTAGGCGCCTGCGATGGATCCGAGGCCGCTGCTGGTGAGGCTGTCGGTGATTGGTAGGTGTGTTGAAGGTGCTTGTGTGGGCAGGAATGGTACTAGAATAGTCTGGATCACCTGGGGTGCTGATCGAGCATGTCGTCGAAGGCTTGCAGCATCTTTGCACTTTTGGGCTTGTTCTGGTGCGGGAGATCGGAGTCGCTGCAAGTGAGGTGATGGGTGGACGACTGGACTTGCAACTTGAGGTGTCGATATAATTATGCTGCTTGGCTGGACTGGATGAAGTCTGTTGGCGAAGGATGAAGTGTCTTGAATGTGATGTGCGTGTTGTTGTAGTGTACAGCTTGTGAGGCGAACGCGACTTGCAGGTTCTCAGCAGTCGCTTTGGAGCCATGGGTACACTCAGGCTCTGCATCGACGCCTTCCCATCTGTGTTCGTCAACACTCAAGCCTGATCCCTGCACCTGAGAGACCGCACTAGCACCGCAGCAGTAAATGCTCGATCCCAGATCCAGTCCGAACGCCATGCTAATCTCACAATCCCCTCCCCTTCTCAGATCCCTCTACCAAATCCACCCCACAATCCACCACAGCACCACCACACTGACCACAATGATCCCCGCAATCTTCATCACAGCAATCTTATCCCCGTTCCGTGCCATGACCCCAAGCCGCCTCGCACTCCCCTTCATCGACGTAGTCATAGTCGAGAAGGTCTCCGAAGTACTGTCAATGACTCCCTGGTCGCGGGCATTGGCGTAGATATCATTTGTTACCGAGCGGAGAGCGGAGACTTTTGAGGAGAGAGCGGAGAGGGAGTCGTTGTTCTGGCGCTCGAGGTCGTGGGAGGAGGCCATGGTTGCGGTGGCTTTGAGGAGTTCTGGGTAGGAGTCGACGATGATAGTCGATGCGCTGTGTGGCGCAATATTGTTGCTCTTGTTCGACAGTGATTTGGGCAGGTGTTAGGTGGTCCGGATGGTAGATCGCAGGCCAAAAGTAGCCAAGGTGTTCTTTATCTTGTCCTTGTGACAATTGCGGGCTCGGCGCTGGGAAGGTTGGATGTCGTGGGTGAAGTCGAGTGAAATACCTGGACGCCCCGATATACGTTCGCAGCACTCCACCTTGTTGGTAATCGGGATTAGATAGGATGCTCTTTTGGGATCAATATGAGTGCTCCATAGAGCTTACTCTTACGCTCCTCTGCGCTGCGTCATCTGATGGAGGCTTAGCCTCTGCGCTTATACGAGCGATCGCATTCACGGCTAACACTACTTCACCGGCACCTCTCGCTTCCTCGCCGGCGGAGTCCCCAGCACCTTCAACCACTCCTCCAAACCTCATCGTCCATTCCGCCCACCATGCCTCTCATTAACAATCCCCTTCCAAGCTCCATGCGAAGTCAGCCCTCCACTCCCACCTCCCAGCAAACGTCCATTCTAACCCCTCCCAGGTGAATGCAAGAAATGCGGCCGCATCCTCGCCTCCTTCATCGATCCCAAACAGTCCTTCGGCCCCGACAAAGTCATCCCCGCCTCAGTCCTCGCAAACGCCAAGGGCCTGTGCGTCCTCACAGTCTTCAAAGCCGGCTTCTTAGGATCCGGCCGCTTCGGGTCAGGCGTCGTCGTAGCGCGTCTAGGTGACGGGTCTTGGTCTGCTCCCTCAGCGATCGGAACTGCGGGCGCGGGGTTCGGCGGGCAGATTGGCTTCGAGCTGACGGATTTTGTGTTCATATTGAACGACGCGAATGCGGTGAAGACGTTTGCGCAGGTGGGGAGTCTGACGCTGGGCGGGAATGTGAGTATTGCTGCGGGACCAGTGGGGAGGAATGCGGAAGCCGCGGGGGCGGCGAGTTTGAAGGGCGTAAGTGGGATTTTTGCGTATAGCAAGACGAAAGGATTGTTTGCGGGCGTGTCGCTGGAGGGCAGTGTGTTGATCGAGAGGCGGGATGCGAATGAGAAGATGTACGGGCGACGAGTCACGGCGAGGGCGTGTCTGATGGGCGAGGTGCCTGTGCCTCCTACGGCGGAGCCGCTGATGAGGGTGCTGAATACGAGGGCCTTTGCTGGGCGGGGAGGGACGATTGGGGGAGACGACGCGATGTACAACGACGTGCCAGTCTACGACGACCGAAACGATGATGTGGTCTGGCAGGGACAGACTGGCTCTCCATATGGTGAAGGCGTACGAACAGACCGGACAGGTACAGGATCCATGTCCGGCACACCCACAGGCGGCAACTTCGGCTCAGGAGGCTTCGGGCGCGGCAATGACGACGACTACGTCTACAGCGACAAACCACAACGAGCATCAACCTTCGGCAGCACACGCGCAGACCCCAACACAACCTTCGACCGCCTTGAAAATCAGCGAGAGCGGTCGAACACGCACAACTCGATGTACTCTAACTCCACTTTCGGCGGGACTGGCAAGATCGCACCTGGCCGACCCAGCGCTCCCAAACCGACTTTCAGCTTCAAGACTGGATCAGCTGGGCCAGGACAGGCGATTGCGAAGTTCACGTTCGATGCCGATCAGCCGGGAGATCTGGGCTTCAAGAAGGGCGAGGTCATCACGATTGTGAAGAGAACGGAGAATGAGGCTGATTGGTGGACGGGGAGGATAGGAGAAAGGGAGGGGATCTTTCCGAGTAACTATGTGGAGACTGTGTGAATGGAAGTGGATGGGGAGGGGATGAGATGCTCATTTGCAGCGTGGCGTCCTGGTGTTCAATTTCGGTGTTGCGTTTCCCGGCACGGAGGGCTCGAAAAGGCGCAGGAAGTGGGCGGAGGCGCCTTGTATAGACTGTCGATATCATATGATGCTATGAGTGCCATGAAACCCTTCTATCATGCTCTTCCACCTTGCTGTTGCGTGTTTTGGTCAGTAATAATGCACACTCATCGATCGTTTGGGCGCTAGCGCCAATGCCAACCTCGACTTCACATCCTATAATGCTACATGAACAGCCGCCTGTCGACAAACGACGCGATACATTCATTTCGTCGGAATGCAAGCTAGTCGATAGTCGAGCCCCTGCGACTCCTACTATATGCAATGGCGAGTCGTGTCGTCAACGAAGGCGCTGTGGCGAGCTAGCATCCGCGGACCACCTCATGCTTTGCGATCCCCAAGACAGCAAAGCACATGGATCCGGAGGAATCTTAACCTCACAACTACCTCGAAAGGCTCGCAATTCGTGTACTGTCGCGGGATCGCATCGTCCCATCTCGAATCCAAGCTCGCCCAAACATCACCATTACGAGCACGCGAACTAGTACTCCAGCCGGCCGAGCCTCTTGAGGCAGAGCAAGATTCACTCTCGCCGCAACAAATGGCGCAGCTGAAGTACCTGTATGAGGTTCTTGGTCTGATCGAAAGACGTACTCCGGCTTCTGGTAGAGAGCTCCTCTTCGTCGCCATAGACTGCGAGGCTTACGAGCACGATCAAACCAAAATTACGGAGATTGGGGTCTCCGTACTCGATGTCAAGAACACTCGCTCCAGCTCTGGTGGACCGGACGGGTCTGACTGGTATCCTGCGATCCAGCACCTCCATCTCCGTCCCATAGAGTACAGACATTTGGTCAACAGGAACTTCATCAAGGGCTGCCCGGATGACTTCAATTACGGCGACTCCACGTTCATCCCCTTGACAGATGTTGGTCGGATTCTGTCGCGAATCTTCGCCTCGCCTGGCGATCTCCACTCTGCTTCTGACCTCTCTATCTCCATTCCTCCAGCGGCGCCACCGGACATCATCCTCGTCGGCCACGCGCTAGGAAACGATACGAAATACTTGTCGTCTCTCGGCTGCTCACTAAACAACATCGTAGCTCGCATCGACACGCAAAAGATCTGTGGTGTTGGCAAGCACTCGCAGCCTGGCCTTGCTAAGCTACTGCGAGCGCTGGGGATCGAGGCGAAGGGGTTACACAACGCGGGCAACGATGCTGCGTTCACCATGATGGCTATGCTCAGTGTAGCTGTAAGGGAGCATTCCGAGGCGGGTAGTGTAGCGAGAGCTCTAGCCGAGGCGAAGGCCAGCGATCCCACGAAGAGAAAGCCGAGGAATTGGCAAGAGGTCAGAGCTAGAGACAGGTTGAACAGCGTTCCCTCTCAAGCCGCACCACCGCCTCCACAGCCAGCAAACGAGACCGCTCCACCACTATCATCCACCACAGGCCCGAAATCACAATCCCAGACCGTCCAAGCTCGCCTAGCGAGGAGATCTGTTACTCTCGCCACGGGTCCTCCACCAGGTCCTCACGTGCCGTTGACGGTTCACCCAGGTCCGCGACCGGATAATTACATCAAGACTTATCTTAACAAGACGAGCGAGATGGAGAACCGGACGCGGCGGCGGCGGAGGAAGCAGGAGGTCAGGAGAACGTCTGGGGAGGGGGTGGGGTGAGAGCTGATGTCTAGTTTTGGGATTCTCTGATCCGTCGCGCGATGCATCGCAATAGCTGGCCGCGCGAGTGAGTCTTGCGAGTTGCAAGGGTGTAACGGAGCAATGGAGGTGTATCACCGCTCGACGGTCATGGTAGTCGCGATGTATGTGCCACTTAACAGTACGCAGGCATGGCATCACAACCAAAGTGGATCACATACATGCTACGTAAAAGGATGATGTTCCGGTGCACGATGGAGAGATAGTGTATAGGAGATGCCACGCAAAGATAAAGTGGACAGTAGACAGCCGTTATGAGAACGCCTCGTCAAATTCTTTTCATCGCCAAGTAAAGGTGATCAAAGCACCGCTATGCATCCCTCCCACCTCATCCAAACCCAACTTTACAAATGCATCCATTCGTAGCAGCTCACAGTCTGACCTTCTTATCCCCATACATTGCCGAACAGATCATCCTGCCCACCACCACCTCTACCTCCACCTCCACTGTCCTTCCGTGCCGACGTCGGCGGGGGAGCACTCGCAACAGGACTAGCGTGACTCCAGCCCCCAAACTCCTCGTCCTGCTGTACACTGAACCCGCCTCCCGAACTCGTCTGCTTTGGAGGTGACATGGGTGCAGCGGCGGGAGCAGGAGAGTCGTCGCCCCAGCCTGCGTCAAAAGAGCTGAGTGATGGCGCTGCCATTGGTGCAGCCGCGGGCGTGGGCTTGTACGTCTGTTGCGGCGCAGCTGCTGGTGTCGGCCGTGCTGCAGGAGCAGGTGCAGGTGGGTCTGGCGTAGCCCATGCATTGTCTGCGGCACCCCATGGGTTTGATGTCGATGTTGCTGAAGGGAAGGACGCTTGTTCTTGCGCAGAAGCAGGTTTAGGGTTCGAGAGGTTGAATGCTGCTGCTGTTGGGAAGGCGAGCTTGCTTTGAGGTACTGGAGGTGGTGCGGAGGTGGTTTGCGATGGCTGCATGGGCGAGCTGAAGAGATCGTTGCTTACATGTGCGGAAGGCATGGGCTTGGAAGCGACGGGTGAGGGACCAGAGGAGAAGTCGCCGAAGTCACCAAAGCCGTTGCTCAGCTTACGAGCGTTTGGTGCTGGCGCGGACTGCTTTGGTGGAGGTGCTGGCTTTACGTCGAAGAAGCTACCACCGCTGAGCGAGTCCTTTTGTCGACCGTGGGAGGACGGCGAGCTGAAGTCAGAGAAGGCTGCTGGCTTTGATTGCGGCTGGGAGAATGAGAGTGAGCTGAACGAGTCGGCCAGACCAGCATTGCTCGGTCTTGAGCTTGATGACTGTGTGGGAGAAACTACTGGCGGAGATGCCATGCCACCGAACAGATCGACATTCGACTGAGGTTGCTGTTGAGGTTGCTGTGCTTGTGCCTGTGGTGCAGGTTTTGGTGCGGATGCATATAGCGACAAGATAGAGTTCTTCAGATCTGCTCGACCAGGCACACCAGGTGTTGTCGTGCCTGATGTCGCTGATGCAGGTCTTTGCGGTGCTGACTGCGTGCCCCCGAAGAAGTCCAACCCCAGCAAACTCTCGCCAGGTCTTGATTGCTTGGGTGGTGCTGGTGCAGCTTTCGGAGGACCTTGAAAGCCTCTTCCTGGTACAGGCTCAGTCGTGCTAGGTCTCGCGGGTGCAGATTGCTGCACATCGCCAAACAAATCCACCTGTGGCTGCCTCGCCCTAGGCGGTGCAGCAGCAGCTTCCCCACTCCTCAAACTCCCATTCCTCTCAATGTTCGCCTTCACCACATTCAACGGCACATCATCATCCCCAACTCCATCATCAAGCGTACTCGGATCCGGCATCGGCCCATCCATAACCCACCTCCGACTATCATACTTCGTCCGTATGAAGTTCTCAATCTTGGCCTCATTCGGCACGTGCCCCTCCGCCAGCTTATGCTCCCAATACTTATTCGCCCTCGCGTTCCCCCACTTGATCATCGAAGCCATTTGCTCGTCGGTCCAGGAGTCGAGGTCTACGGATTTCACCCGCGAGATGTGCACACCCATGCTACGGTGTATGCCTGAGCAGCGGATGCAGACGAAGACGCCGATGTTCCAGGAGGCCCATCGTGGGTGCTTGTTTCGCTTGCAGTCGGCACAGGACTTGTTGCCTTCGAGCTTCACTAGTTGCTTGAGGGTTGCGCGGTTCTGCTCGCTCTTGTCGGGGCCTACTGGGCGGCGGGACATCTTGACGATTTAGTGCTCAGGAATCTGAGGTGCTAGAGCGATCCAGAGAATCAGTACTGAACTTCTGAGTCGATTGCAGATCGTCCGATCTATTTTGAGGCCAGATTGTGAGACACACCGTTGTAGCTGACCATGTGTAGTCGGTCAATAAAGAGCAAGTCTTGGCACAGCATGACGACCTACTCGCCCCACATCGAGGCGGGAGGTATGCAAGAGGGACGGAAATCTCCATCCGCTCTCAGCTTCATTGCCTCACTATCTCGTATCTCTAGGCTCGCTTGCAGTCATCAAAGTTGTCGTCCTTGTCATTACCTTCTTTTGTTGTAACCGACGAATGATACTCAAGCAAGACTAGACGCATGGGCAACGCTCTGCTGGGCGGCCCCGAGCTGATCCAGTCTCACCACAATTCAACTTTGATCCGGATCTCATGTCACTCTTCGCACTGCTCTTGACCGGCTCTGTAGGAGTCGACGAGGCGAGTGGTTTCCAGCTCTCCATTTCACCGCTTTTCCTCGTCATGAGGTCGCCACGGTAGGATAGTACGAGTCTCACTGCAACAATGGCATTGGTGATGAGAGGCGAGGCGAGGTCGCGAGCCTTGAGACTGTTGCAACTTATGTGTAGTCTCGATCGATCGATGGGCCTGGGCAATGCATAGTCAAATCTTTCAGAGACAAGACGGCCGCTTGAGACACGGCCGGCTCGAGCGATAGAAGCAAGTACATATTCTTCCCTTCTGCGTCGGAAAGAGCACACAGCATCAACTTCTCTTCACACCGCTGTCCGGCACAGTCTTGAGTCCAGCAGATCATTCCCCTCTCATCAATCTCTACCTTTGACTAGCTTCCAACAATCACCATGGCCCCCAACGACTCTCAAATCGCATCAATGTCCCCACGGATCAGAGTAGAAGTCGAGACCACAGCAGTCAACAGGTATGGTCATCATGTCAATGTCACCTATTGCAACTGACAATACATGCCGGACGCCGCCAACCTCCTACGCGAACCCTACACTACCGCAGGGACCTGCAGCTCGGCGGCAACGGAACGGACTACACGTTCTACGAACGCCAGTGGACTGAGGACGATGGTAAGTCAGTCTTGAATATCTGTCTGGAACTATAGCTGATCGCTGTCAATCACAGAGGACGAGAGACGACGTGCCAGGTGGCTGATCTGGGGAGTGGTCGTGGTTGTTGGGTTGCCGGGATGGTGGCTATTGTTCAAGGCATTCAGAGCGTGAAGCGCATAGGGGTGATGTGAGCAAGGGTAATTGGAGATTGTACGAGGACAGCTGCTGGCGGCTGCTTATTCCAGCCTTGTCTTATTCGGACTCACTCCGTATCCTGAAAGTGCAATTTCTTATGTCCCTTCCGCACTCTGTCTCACTTTTGTAGCCGTGTGACAGTTCGCGGAAAGTTGCTCAAGTAAGCTATGCGACCAATACCCTACCGTGGTTGAATATCTCTTGGCATCGTCCTATCGATAACCTTATATTTCCAAAGGCTCATTTGTCGTCATCGGGCCGGGTTGGAAATCCGTGTGCAAGAAGGCGACGGCAATTCTACACGATTCCGCAATCTCCCTCGTACAGGTTCCTTACAATTATCCAAATCGTTTACAGTACAACCACCACACATCCAAACCTGTCCAGCTTACGATTGCCACCATGGCCACCCTCACACAATCCCAGTCTCCGCCGCAAGCTACCATGTCCGCCCACCCCTTCACCTGCAATACCTGTCAAGTCGCGTTCCGCGGCAGCGACCTCCAGCGTACACACATGCAATCCGATTGGCACCGCTACAATCTCAAACGCCGCGTCGCGTCCCTCCCACCTCTCACAAGTGAGATCTTCGCCGAGAAGGTGCTCGCCAACAAAGCATCCGCGGCCGCTACGGCAGCACGAGCGAGGTTCGAGAAGAAATGCGAGGCGTGCGATAAAGTGTACTTCTCAGAGGGGGCATTCGTGAACCATCTAGGGAGCGCGAAGCACAGAGGACTAGCGGCGAGATTAACAGGCGCGGGCACGGAGACCGAGAGTATGACTGGGAGCACATTCAGTCTGGGCGATCCGCTGGAGAGTGCTAGTGAGAGCGCGAGTACGATCGTTGGCGACAGGGAGGAGGACGAGGAGGTTGATGAGGTTACTGCGAGCTTGGGCGACAGTCAGCTGAACGGGGCAAACGGACACGCAAATCAGAAGCCAGCTGCATCTACTGACAAGACGGACGAGGGAGATGAGGAGTTCGAGTACAAGGCCGAACTGACACAATGTCTTTTCTGCAACTACATGTCGCCAAGCCTGGATCTGAACGTCAGCCACATGCAGAAACAGCATGGCTTCTTCGTACCAGAGAAGGACTACCTTGTAGATTTGCCAGGACTGATCAACTACCTAAGCGAGAGCATACACGTGTTGAGGACTTGTCTCTTCTGCGCTAAGGGTATGCACTCGACTTCCGGTCTGCAGACACACATGCGCGACCGAGGTCACTGCATGATCGCGTACAGCACAGAGGATGAGCAGATGGAGGTCGGCGAATTTTATGACTTCCGTGCGACATACTCTGATGATGAGAGTGAAGATGAGGAGGAAGCTGCTGAGGGTGGCGTCAGTCTGGGTGTCAAGCGCGTAGCCAAGACTGCGGTTCAGAACAGCGACGGTGAAGACGTTGAGATGGACG
>JAVRRP010000083.1:0-32873 GCA_036872775.1 Oleoguttula sp. CCFEE 5521
GGCTACCGGCGCATCCCCCTCACAACCTGCTCCGGCGGTCGGGATCTAGAGTTCACATCCCGCACGCGGCCTTGCCCAGGTAAGGAAGAGGAGTTCAACTCCCGCCACGGCATCTCCGCCGCAGGCCTGTTCTTCGCAATCACCATCCCTATCGCCCTCGCCTCCGCAGCCGGGTACTGGGTCTGGCGGAACTGGGACGGGAAATTCGGCCGCATTCAACTCGGCGACGGGTCTGCGGGCTCTGGCTCAGGAGCCTTCGATCGCGACGCGCCGTGGATTAAGTTCCCTGTGCTGGCTATCAGTGCGATTGTGGCTGTGCTTGCGGCGCTGCCGATGGTCGTGGGGAGTTTGTATCGGACTGTGGCGACGAGATTTGGAAGGGGTGGTGGGGGAAGGTATGGGCCGTTGGAGCGGCCTTATACTAGTCGGGCGAGTTTTGCGAGGGGAAGGGGTGGGTATAGTGTTGTCGATGAGGAGGATGAGGATTTCCTTGGTGGAGAGGAGGACGAG
Organism: Oleoguttula sp. CCFEE 5521; assembly: GCA_036872775.1. Taxonomy (NCBI): domain Eukaryota; kingdom Fungi; phylum Ascomycota; class Dothideomycetes; order Mycosphaerellales; family Teratosphaeriaceae; genus Oleoguttula; species Oleoguttula sp. CCFEE 5521. The sequence continues at coordinate 511 of JAVRRP010000083.1, forward strand.
GCGTAGAATTGGGGAGGGTCTGGTGTATATGATTTCGATCGTGCTAGACTGTTCAAATGTAGTAATTTGCACTCGGCCAGGACCCTGCTTGGGTCCTTCGGTGTATGGTTTGTCCGTCCTGCATTGGCATGCAGCGCCCAGAGGACTGCATGCCGCGAGACCCGTAAAACAACCTTCCTTTAACGAGTCGCAGATAGACACCAGCGGGGTTCCCGAATGCGGAGAATGGCTTCCCACCTGGCTATGCTCGCATTCGGTCGACGTCTCTTTGGTTTCACGAACGCCTTTGTCCTCGGGGTTCTGGCGCTTGCATAGAACACTGGCTGTTGATGCGCTGTCTTCGCAGATATTCCTCTCCTCACCATCTCGACAGCGAGGAGTGCTCGATCTTGGGTGTTACACCCCGCAGTTGACACTGATTGTTGCATTTACATCTTCGAAAGTTATGGACGGCTCACCCGAGGACGAGCAGTCGCCCAACTCGCGGCAGCGAAGCCAGAAGCGGCAGCGTCAGTGGTCACTCGAAGACAGGGCGAAGCATCGAGTACTTGAGCGGGAACGGCGTGAGGCCTTCAATGACAGGTTGATGGTAAAATCTCACATATTCCGTGGCATGTGTGCCACAGCTGATAGACATGGCAGGAACTGGCTACGCTACTGCCAGATCTCGAGGGTGTACCCGAGTCTCGGCTCTCCAAGCATGTCATAGTTGAGGAGAGCGTGAAACATCACCGTGAGCAGCAACGCTTGCTCGACGAATCCGTGAAGCGCTGCGAGCAACTACAGCGGGAGCGAGATGCGCTGCTAGCCGATGCGAGATCGTGGCGTCGGAGCCCTAGCAACGCGGGTCCGGTTCAGCAGGCTAGCGTGCCTGCAGAGCCCCTAGACGCGATGTACGCGCTGCCGAACACGCTGCACGGCGATGCGTTCTCCTTCCAACCTGGCCTGGCTATGCATGACTCCGCCTTCGTTACTAATGTAACGGCTGCTCGGCATTCGGTAGTGTCGATGACTGAACCTTTTGTTTCCGAGATTCCTCTCAATACCGTGTATGAGGACAGTAGTCCGTCTGAGTGGGCTATCGGGACTATGAATTGGCCTGCATACATGCCACCAGGTGCCATGCAATCTGACATGGACTGGTTGCAGCCTATCACTACTACCGCAAGCGGGAATAGAAACTGGGTGAATGACTCTCTGAATACTGGATCGTTGCAGGCCGCTAACACGCTCGACCATTGGAATGACTATCCGATGCATACGAATTTCGCGACCGTCTGAATCCAGACGTGATGGGACCGGCGCGCCGAATTTCATCTTTCGCAATCTATCGGTCTAGCTCTCAATGACACCCCATGAGTTCTACGCTTCAGCGAAGGCTTTCTCGATCTTCGCTTTACTCTCCAACAACCCACCAGTGAACAACGTCAGCGCATCATCCAACCTCTGCTTCGTGACTGGATCCGCCTCAATAGCCTTCTGGAGCTCTGCACCATTGCTCGCCAGATAGTCAATATCAGTGCTGGCCAGCTCGCCATCGATCTTCGCAGCGCTCAGAGGATCCAGCTTGGAGACCTTTATCAGGCGCTCGGGCGTCTTGTACCCGGCATACACACCTGCTTGCTTGGGCTTGCCTTCGCCTGGCTGCTTGGAGCCATCGTACTGGAGGCTCGCGAGCTCGTCAAGCACTGCCGGCGAGATGGTCGCGCTGTGGCAGCCGTGCTCGCCGGCAGCCATGGCCTCTTTGGCTGTGATGAAGCTGGAACATGTCAGCTTCGAGTCGGTCACATGGACTCATATCCAACTCACCTGGCTTGCTTCAAGAACGGCTGCTCTTTGCCAGTCTCTTCGTACAACCTATTGTATGTCTCAAGGATCTGCATAGTCCGTCCGGACATCGTATGCTGCGTCGCTGGGTCCTCGACATTGGGCCAAAGCTTCAGATCATCATGCGCCTTCACCTCGTTAAAGTACGGGCTGATGTATAGACACTCTGCCTGGCTGGCAGCGATGGCTTGCGGCAGCCCGAAGAGCGCAGTTCCGAGAGTGCGGATTCCTTCCTTTTTCAGGATCGGGCAGGCGTTCAGTGCTGGTCCAGTCGACGGAATTTTGATGCAGTAGCGGTCCTGGGAGATGCCCACCCTCTTGAACTCGGCAGCGTAGGCGCGCGCACTGGCTAGTACGGCCTCTGTGTCGTACGCTTGGTTGGGGTAGACTTGCAGAAGCACCCGGCCCTTGATGTTGTCGATGTTGTTCTTGCACATGTTGACAGCCTATCGGAATCTCATGTCAGCACTCGTTCTCGCTAGATGCCCCGGCGAGCGAGCTCACGATCCTGGTGTACGCAGCCTTCCACCCCTCAGATTTTAGCTCCTTGCAGACCTGCTGGAACATCTCCTTGTTCTCCTCATGGGACATCTGGATGTTGACCCAGAGATTGTTGCTCGTCATGTCATTGGGCGTGATTTGAAGGTTCTTTGAATAGGTCGGATCCATCCAATCAACGTCTACGTTCACTGGAGAGTGTTAGCTCCTGGGGGTATAAGTCTTCGCGGTGTACTTGGAGCTTACGCTGCTCCTCCAGCTTCTCCAGCCAAGTGACGGAAGTCGGATGTGGCATTTCGGCAGCTCTGAGAATATGTACTGGCGACTCTGGCTGTTCAACAAAAGCGTGGCTATCTAACGGCAGAGAGCGAAGTGAGTACGATGGAGCTGGAGAGGTGAACGACTTGCGCAGCTGCAACTACTTCAACCACTTGCAACACGAGATCCGCGCTACTTTCCTCCGCAGAGAGCTGTAGCTGTGGATCACAGCGAGCTATAGACATGGCCGTCGATTACTGCACAGCCTATCATCCAGTAAGATCTATGATGCTCTGCACAGGACGCCTGAGCACCTGTACAGGCACTTCTCACGTGACCGCGGCTATCAGCCAGACGCACACAGGGCAGCGGGTCCTTCCTTTGAATCTTTCCAGGAATCTGGAGAAACTGCGGAGTAATGCATGGCGAACAGGGTTCTCCATGGCTCGGCGTGTGCCAAGTAGCGGGAATATCGTGGCCTGCACAGGACACGCATCCGCCCTGCGCAGGATTTCTCGGAATACTTTCCCGCGAGCCGAGCTCGGCCTCCTCTTGGCACTGGAAGCTCTAGGTTACTCGACATTCCCTCCGACCCCGCTGGTCTGGGTACCGCTCACCTGACTCTGTCCTGCGCAGGTCGGCCCTGGCAACTGGGATCCTAGTCGCCATGTGTGAACCCCGGATTTCTCCACTGGGGATAAGGTTTGTCAAGGTGCGATGTCTCGTCGAACCACCAACACATAAGTATACCGATATGGTGCCGCTCATATCGCGCTTTGTCGTTAGCTCTCCATCCATCTGGTCTCATCAGATCTTCCTTATTGTCTTGTCGATTCTAAGGCAAAGACATCCATCATGGACACCAAGGATCCAAGCAAGACCAACGTCGAGTACCACGAGGACGCGACCATTGGCAAGGCTTTGCATCACAACGTCGATGCTCGGATCCGTAATCCTCTCTCTGGCTTGAGTACGGCTGAGCTTCGTGGTCAAGTCGATGCGTTCTGCGGGAAGTACGGCTTCGCGGAGAAGTCAGAAACCTTCCAGAAGGCTGCTCTTGTCGCACAGCTACCGGATGACTTCGAGAGTATCCCGTCACTGGACGAAGACGATAAGCATTGGCTTCGTATGGAGACTACGCGTAAGGTCGTAACTCCGTCGACTGGCCGTTACCTTGCTGACCTAGGTTCAGACAAATGGAAGCTGCCTTGGACGATGTATATGTGCATCGGTATTGTGTCGATTGGCTCAGCCATACAAGGGTGGGATAATACGGTAATTCACAAGCATAGCTCCTTGCTCGCGCAGGCCTCGTCTTATATGTTCAACAGGGCGCGAATGGCGCAAATCTTTCGTTCCCTACAGAATTCGGCATCGAAGACAGACACTGGCTTGTCGGATGCATCAATGCAGCTCCTACACTCTTCGGACTACTCAGTGCTTGGGCTGCTGATCCGGTGAACCAGCTCCTTGGACGTCGCGGAACCATCTTCGCCACAAATCTGTTCGTGGTGTTCCCAGTCCTGGGTAAGTACGACTGGTACCACGTGACTCGACCGCATGCTGACGGCGAAACTAGGGCAGGCATTCACTCATAATTGGTACGAGCTGCTCATCTGCCGCTTGTTCATGGGCCTGGGCATGGGCATCAAGGTACGGCACTTCGTTCACCTACGATGGCACACATCATCTGACACCATACCAGATAAGCACCATCCCCGTATACTCAGCAGAGGTGGCCCCTGCCAATATTAGAGGCGGCATGGTCACCAGCTTCCAGCTTTGGGTCGCCTTTGGTATCCTGGTGGGCTTCAGCAGCAATCTCATTTTCATGAACATCGGACCTTTGGCTTGGCGCTATCAGCTGGGCGCTGCTTTCGCCCCTGCCGTACCGCTGATGGCTTTCATTTGGTTCTGTCCCGAATCGCCTCGTTGGCTCATCAAGAAAGGTCGCTACCAGAAGGCGTTCACGAACTTCTGCCGAATCCGCAACTCGGAGCTCATTGCTGCACGCGAGCTCTTCTACGCCCACTCCCAAATCGCTGCTGAGGGCGAGCTTTTTGGTGGCCGCACGCTCTGGGCTAGAGCTATGGAGATCTTCACCGTACCTCGTATCCGCCGCGCGACACTCGCATCCTCAACGATCGTGATCGGCCAACAATTCAGCGGTATCAATGCCGTGGCGTTCTACTCCTCCACTATCTTCGCAGCAGCCGGCTACAGCCCTCGAGATGCTCTATTGTGCTCTTTCGGCTGGGGCTTTGTTACTTTCGTCTTCGCGATCCCCGCAGTGTATGTCTTCACAGCTTCATGTGCATGTTTGTCCAGCAGCTGATCAAACCAGATTCACGATGGACAAATTCGGACGACGCAACCTCCTCCTCTTCACCTTCCCACAGATGGCGTGGACACTGCTCGCCACCGGTTTCTGCTTCCTCATCCCCGAGTCGAACGGCGCTCGCTTTCCCCTTGTTGCCGTCTTCATCTTCCTCTTTGCGGTATTCTACGGCCCAGGCATTGGCCCTATTCCATCGATCTACTTCTCCGAAGCCTTTCCACTATCGCATCGCGAGATCGGCGCCGCTTTCACCATTTGCGTCAACAACGCTGTTGGCAGTGCGCTCAGCCTGACCTTCCCGAGCCTACTTGCCAGCACTGGACCCACCGGTGCATTCTGCTTCTACGCTGGGCTGAACATGCTGGCTTTCTGTGTCATCTTCTTCGTGGTCCCTGAGACAAAGCAGAGAACGTTGGAAGAGCTCGATTACGTCTTCGGCGTTCCAACGAGCAAGCATGCGCATTATCAAGTCCGAGTGTGGCTTCCTTGGTGGTTCAAGCGATACGTTCGCTGGCAACGAGATGCCAAGCTCGAGCCGCTGTACCAGACGGAGGGATCTTACTAGAGTGCATCATGTGGACATGACAAAGCAGCTGTTTGGTTGGTCAGCTTAGAGACGAGTAGATATGTACAAAGTCGAATGACATTCATGAACGAGCTCTGTACCCTATTCCCTTCCGAGCACCTTACCAATGACTCTCTCCACTACCTCAGCTGCGTCCTGCCTCGGTCCCATGCTCCTCCATGCGACTGTCCGATCAGGCCTGCAAAGGATCACACCGTCCTCGTCAACTTCCCTCCGATTCGCCCAATCGCCGTACACGTCCTCCCAGTCCTGATTCCAACCAATGCTGTACGCCTTGACGTCCACTCCTAGCTTCTCGCCCGCTTTCTTCGCAGCCTCCTTCCATGCGCCGCCCCCAATGCCAGTAAGCAAGCAGAACGCCCCATGCCCAGCAATATCAATGGTTGATATCGGCTCCACAGGCACCCTCGAATTCAGCCACGCATGCGGTAATCTTGACCCGGGATACGTGCTAAGCTGATACTGCAGCACTGGATCCTCTGGCGCAGCTCGTCTTGCAGCTTTCTCGTCTGCCATCACAACGGCGCTAGACTCATATCGCTGATTCATCTCGACCCCAATACCTCCAAATTCGTGAGCGGTGTAAGCGACAGCCTCCTGCAATTTCTTCCTTCGTTCCCGGCCTGCAGCAGTCGCCTGAGAAAGCTCACCGAACTGTCGTTTCCGCTCCTCGACTTCCTGCGGAAGTACACCAAGGGCCTCCCAGACAGCAGTGTGGTCCCGCAGACCCTGATTTGCGCGACGAATCACACCTTCACCAATGGGTTGCCGTTCTGCGGAGTAGGAATGTAGCAGCTTCTTGTCCGCCAGGTCCTTCTCTACATAGGCGACTTTCCAGGCCAGATTATAAGCGTCTTGCACGCAGGTGTTTGATCCCAAGCCGTTGAACGGTGGATGGCGATGGACCGCGTCGCCGAGGCAGAAGATGTTGCCGGAGCTGTACTGCTCGGCGACGATCTCGTTGACGTACCACTTGGAAACGTCGATGATTTCGACAGGGAGCTTGTCGTCGCCAACAAACTCGCGAACGCGTTTTAGGTACTCTTCCTGGCTTGGTGGATTCTTCTTGTAGGCTTCCATATCAAATGTGGGAGAAGGAAGGACAATGGCAAGCCACTCATCCCAGGCTTTGACGAGTCGGAAGATACAGGTCCATCCCCAAGATGGATGTTCAATTTCTGGCGTGAAGACCCAGTGCAAGTTGCCAGTTCGATGCGTCATGTACTTCTCCAGATCGGCCTTAATCTGTATGTTGATTGCCAGACCTTGGCCTGGTTCCTTCTTCAGTGGAATATCGAGTTGCTTCATGATGGGACTTCGTGCACCATCACACCCGAACAAATACTTCGACTTGATCTTGTAAGTCACCCCGGACAGCTCATCCTTCACAGTCGACGTGATCTCCCCATCCTCCCCCTCCCTCTCAAACTCTACAAACGTCGAATCAAACCTTACCTTCCACCCCCCACCCCTCGCCTTATTCACAAGAATTGGCAAATCAACATGCTTACACGGACTCGCAGCCGCGTACTCCCCCGCCCGTTCCGGCTGATTCCCCCAGGAGTGAATCCTAGCGTACTCCTCGCCAGCCATGCTATGGCACCACCGCGTGTGCTGCATGTGGCTGCCAGGCGTGGCTTCATGGTGACAGGCGTCTTCTAGTCCGATCTCGCGGAGGCATTCGAGAGCTGCGGGGTTAGTGATGTGGGCGCGGGGTTCGCGGGCTGTGCCTGAGGCGGCGGATAGGATGATGCCAGTCTGGCCGTGGGAGGCGAGGAAGCAGGCTAGAGAGGCTCCTGCTGGGCCGGCGCCGACGATGAGGTAGGGTGTTGAGATTACGCCTGGTTCCGGGACTGAGGTGGCGGGCGTGGAGTGGGATTTGCCATTGGCGATGGGGGTACCGTTTACTACTGCGGAGGCCATGATTGAGGATTGTAGAATTTCAGTTTCCCGGGCGTCGTCGGTCCTGGTGTTCCTAATTCCAAGCCGCTATGAAAGATCGCGGTGGCGAAGATTGAAATGTAAGAGCCAGATGGAAGAGCAGACTTACTTGTAGTGTCTCGTCCTCCCACTTGATCATATGTGGGAGAGCTCTCGATTTCATCAACAGCTAATTAGCCACCTTACCTTAAAGTCAATGAGCTACACTGAGAAACGAGATTCGATCTGCATGTGCCTGATTCCGTTGCCGACATGAGGAGTGGGGTCGATGCAGAGATGGATCGGGGCGAGCTTTCGAGCTGCGGAGCATGAGATCGAGCATAGCAGAATACTTGAGGATCAGTAATACGTCTGCCGATATGATGACGCTCGCTGTTTTCCCGTTCTAATAAAAGGTATGTGTGTCCCCATTCAATCGTACAGAGTATGAGTGAACCCAAATTACACTCAGCAGATCGCTCTCGCCATCTTGCGCGACATAAGCGCTGAGTAAACTGAAAGTTTATTAACGGTTGTTGGGCAGTTTACACCCATCGGTTCCATAGTGTAGTTGGTTATCACTTCGGATTCTGACATGTTAATGCTCTGAATTTCCGGTGACCTGAGTTCGAATCTCGGTGGGACCTTGACATCGTTCAAGACATGCGTTGCATGTAAATACCCTCTTAATTTTTGGTTTCGTTGGATGAATCGTTGAAAGGGCTTGGAGGAAGGCAGGGAAGGTCACGTTCCGCATGACAGAGTTCGGCCCTTAGACGCCTGTTGAATATACCTACTTAGCCGAATCGATCATACTGTGAGACAAGGTCTCAGGAAAGGAAGCATTACAGTCAGGTTCAGGGCGTGCCGGCAAAGACTCCTCTATTCTTGAGCAAAGGCAAGCAAATATGGACTAAGGATGGAGAGGTTATAAGTCTTGTATTTGGGGATTTACAAACAAGACAATACGCTACACTTTTATTCACTTCCCCCATGATGTGATCTAGCTCAGCCTCAAGCCGACTCGATGTAATAGCTCTCCGATGTCTTCGGAGACCGTGCTCTACTCATCCAAAGCGACATAGTTCGCAGGAAACAACCCTTGTTTGCCGCCGTAGCTACCGGACCACCAGTCTTCGTCGGGAAATTCCTAGAGTGAGGTGATTAGCAAACGGGACATGAGAATTTCTCGTTCGCCAACATCAGAACTTACCACATCAGTGATCTTCGCCCCATCCGGAAAGCTCAGCTCGTTGTCTTCTGCAGCCTCGTAATCATACTGCGCTGTCGCCGTCGGATTGCCCTTCGCCGCTCCACCCGCACCTCCACCAATCTTGGCTGGCGGCGCAGCCTCCTCAGCCTCCTCCTGCTGCGGCGCACCTTCACCTCGAGCACCGCCCTCGACCAGCTCAACGTAGTTCGAAGGGAACAGTCCCTTCTCCCCACGCTCATTCTCACCCATCCACCAATCCTCATCCACCATCTCGATGTTGGTGATCCTCTCCCCATCATGCAACTCCAGCTCATTATCCTCAGCTTTCTCGTAATCGTACTGCGCGATTGCCTCCTTGCCAGCTCCGCTCTGAGGCGCAGGCACAGTAGCCGCAGCGCCAAATGTAGATGCCGCGGCTGCTTGAGCGGCCTTGCGTCCGGGATCTGCGGCAGGGATCTCGGGCTCGGAGATCTGCATGCGAGATGCTGCTTCGGCGATCGAATCAGTCGGCATGGGCGGCGGGGAGCGCGTCGTGGTCGGCTCGATGGAGGCTGCGCGGTCGAGAGGTGGTGGGCTTGGGCCGCGGGCAACAGGACGAGCGAGAGGAACGGGAGAGCCAGAGCCTTGCGGTATGTCTTCCTCTTCCTCTTCCGGTTCGTCGGCAGGAATGGGACGAGGTGGAGGTGCGGGAAGATCCTGGTGTTGTTCTTGAGGGACATCGTTCGTGCTTGGCCGTTGCGGGAGGCCGGGCATGGGGACACCGCGCGGGGCGGAGGGTTTAGTGCTGGTGTTCAGCGCCGGTGGCTCCGATTGTTGTGGTGGTGCTTGAGAAAAGCGGTCGCGTATGGCAGCTGTGCCATTCGAGGGGTGGTCGTTCTCTTCTTGCCGAGGCTCTTCATCTTGATTGCCGGTCTTTTGCTCACTCACTCCACTACCACCTGTCCGTGAAGGGATCTGCACACCCCACTTCTTTCCACCGTAGCCGGACTGCCATCCTCCACTTGGCTGACTTGCAATCGGGCTGGCTGGTGTGCCAGAAGACGGCCGATCATCTGTTCCGATGCTTGTACCGCGCTCCCGTGCCTTCTTCTCCGCCCAAATCTGCGCAGGCGTCTTCCCACCCTCATCTGCGAATGTCTTACTCGCAGTGCCCACTGGCGCAGCACCGGTCAGTGGCTTGGCACCAAACCCACTGGGCGTTGGAGCTTTCGTCCCGGTGAAGCTACTCGTACTCGAGCCAAAGCGATTGGCGACCTTTGGTTTCGGCATTGATGTCAGGCGCTCGGACTCTGTGAACGCAGCAGATCGATCGGCAAGTGACTTGGGCTGCTCATCGTCGTCATTGCTAGACGACTGTTGTGGTGGGGGTTGCGAAGGTGCTGGTCCACCTTGCGCTTTTCGGCGGATATCGGCAATGTCAACCTTACCGATCGGCTCGTACGCGCCTTTCACAACTGTCGGCCGCTCGTCTTTTGGGTCTCGCGCCTGAGCCCGAATTGCAGCAATGTCTACCTTGCCGATCGGTTGGTAGCCTCCTCTCACCAGATCAGGGTTATTACTATCCTGTTTTTGCGGTGCTTGGTATCTGGAAGGCTCTCTTTGGGACTGCAATGCTGCCATATCAACTTTTGTGGGCTGATATGCCGAGCCGACCTTCTCGAGCTGTGATCGTGACACTTCAGGTGCATCCTCACCCCAGCCATCTCCGTCTGTCCTCGAAGGTGGTGCGGCTCCCCTGCTCAGACCGGGAAGAGGCTGGTATGCGCTCGTACCGCCAAAGCTCTTCGTTGGCATGGAGGGCTTTGAAGCCACAGGCGGCCGTGGTCCGCTTGAGGCAGGCGCTGCTCCTCCACCCGTATACTTCGACCCTGAAGCATCCGCCACCTTCTGCACGATAGTCTCTGGCGTCAGGTCTCGATCCGAGCGTGCCGTGACTTGTACATGATAGCCATGTAGCAGCTTCGAGACAGCATTCAGGTGACTTGTGAAGTAACCCTTCGTCCGCTCAGGTACGCCCTCGCCGCACCACCCAATGAGCACATTCTTCGGCAGGCCAGAGTTGGAGTCTTTGACTTTGAGGAAAGCGAATTGGATCCTCCCGTCTGAGAACTCCTCGATGAGATCCACGAGCTCGCCCTCGCCCGTAGTCTGCACTTTCAACACGCTCTCCTTGCCCGATTCTGACTGGAAAGCGCTGACTAGTGGTGCCTGCACTGTGTACACTGCCCATTGGCCATATGTGGGCGAGTTTGCCGCGGGGCCAGTCGGTGCTGGGGCATTGACGATCTTATTGTATGAGTTGGAGATCGAGGGGCCATTGGTGGAGAGATTAAGAGAGGTCATGATGGGCTACAGTGTGTGGGAGTCACTCAATGGCAGTGAGAGAGGTATCTAAGGAAGAAAGGAGGAAGGTCGCACGGCTAATGAGCGTGCCAAAGAGACCAACGTCAGCTGTGGACGTGACGTGGAGCTTACTTGGGAGCTGCTTAGTCACGGATTGGTTCTCCCAGGCACGCCAGGCTCCTGCTCTCTCAACCTCGTCGTACACGGGCTTCACAGTCCTCTTCTTGAGATTCCGACCGACGTCGCGGATACCATGAGTCTGACAAGTATGCATTGGCATCGTGGCCTCTGTTACATCCTGTCCAATGCAGAGTGAGTCGTAGTCTTAACGGCGTGGCTGTGCGCCACATCCCCTCCGAGCGGCCTCACGCTCGACTTCTCACCTCGTTCCACTACGTCCTTCTATTGGATATTGACGAGTCTTCGCCCCTACAGTCATTCGTAGCTGGTCGCTTCCGACGCGAGTCGTGTCTCCTAGCAGCTCAAATACGATGCCTTGAGATCGCGGTTTGCCTGCGCCGCCACTGCGGCCATGAATCCTCGAAACGACGATCGTGGCATCGAGGTCGGCTCCCTCGATGCCTCTGGTCACTCAAGTGTCAACGTCGGCGACACATACCACCAAGCTGGGCGTACTAGCTACGTTGAGCGGGACTCGTACGGCAACGTGACCAATCTTTATCAGTACAACAGTGTGTGTATCTGCTAAATGGAGTCTCGAGGGGCGCTCTTTAACCTCGTACAGATTACTACTACCAGAATGCAGTGCCTACTTCTGAGTACTCGCACCCACCCTCTGCTTATCGCCCTCAAATCGCAAGCGGATTCGCTGGATCACCAATGTATGCATTGCACTACCCACCGCCAGTGGGGCCATCATATCCCCACCAGCTACTGCCTCCGCAGATGTCGGGTATTTACTCAAGTACTTGGTCGGACGGACGATCGTTGGCTATGCTGCCACCACGTTACGGCAGCCCTCAGGTCCAGCCACTGCGCACGCTACAGACTGATCTGGACGCAACCCGCATTCGAGATGCTCTGATGGCCGAGGGTGTGTGCATGGCCATTAAAATTGTCAGTGCCTTGGCACAGACTGACCCGGAAGCCGTGCATACGATCGCCGAACGGCTGCATGATGGGTTGCCAATACGAGAGGCACTTCGCTATCGCAATTGGTCATCTCGGCCAAGCGCGCCGGACATGGAGACGCTCATCTACTCTGTGGACGTTGAGATGCAACGCTATCGAGATGTGAGAGACCAGCACCAACGAGCAGGCACCCTCTTGCGACGCGGACAGACCATTAGCGCGATTCCAATTGTTGCTCCGACTTCTACGGTCGTCGAGTCCTCTCTCACCTCGAATGGCACACAAGGCAAGTCAACGATGCCTTCGCCAAAGTCAGAGTACGTTCAGACTTCACGCGCACTCTCCCGCCCTGCCTTCGCCGCCGTGCTCAGTAAACTCGTCGAGTTCGGTCACGAGGTGGACAATCACAAGGTAATCCCGACTTTCCTCCATTGTCTCGACTTGACAATGCAGAAGGATACGTCTTCTAAAGATCCCGCTCAGATGCGAAGAGCATGGCTGCCGGACCTAATGCGAAGCGGCTTTGCGCCTATGGACGCCAAGGCGATATATGACAAGCTTAGAGTCAGAGGGAAGGTGACGGTCATGGTCAAGATTGGAGAGGAGTCTGTTGAGTGACTTTGAGTACGTTTAGAAGCTGCTCAGGTTCGGAATTCGATCATCAGCTCTGTTGCCCGGGGCAGCTCATCGTCATCAACGAACGTTCCCAACGAATGTCAGGAACGGTGTCATCCGCAAAACCTAGAGATTCTACCATACTGGCACACGCGATGCAGTAGGGGCCGAGCCAACTCTTGACTCTCTCCCAGGCTCTCGCATCGTAGACGCCACGAGATCTCTTGCACACAGCAAACTTCCGAGCGCATTGTGGATGCAGCACAGCTTGCCCCGACTTAAGTAAGGAAATGACGAGGGCCATCACAGTATCGATCGCATTTCCGCGAGCACTCAATACCAGCACGGATGAAGTATGCCAAACGCTGAGGGGAGATGTACGTCAAGTCTACAAGCTCCAATGGCTCAAACATGAGAGGCGTCTAAGCAGCACGTCTTCGTTGGCAGCATGCTGTAAGCGCCATATGCACGGTCGTCTGCGAGCTCTGCATATACTAGTGGGGTGACACGTGGGTAGTTGTGCGCCACTTGGGCGACCTCAGCTTCCAGCATCCTCAACTTCTGGCTTGCCTCGTCTTTCTTCACCTAACAATTTTCCGGCCTGAATAGACCATTACTAGCTCGGCTGAGCAGGTCGGCGATGACGCAAACGTAAGGGAGTCGACTCGTCCTACCTCGTTGCCATGGAACCTCCTCGGGGCATGCAAGTGGGCTCTCTTGACGCCTCGGGTCACGCGAACGTCAACGTAGGCGATACTTGCTACCAGACTGACTCGCGCACTGCGAGAGACTCCTACGGAAATGCCACGAACCTGTATCAACTGAAACGTACGTTTTGCACCCAGGCATGCATATGGCCCACCAATATCACGAAGAGCTGACACATAATTGTCAACTAGAGTACTTCAGCAACCATCCATACGTCGCGGGGCCTTATCCGCAGCCCAGCGGACCATACTGGGCTTCACCAACTGCGTCACCACCGCCGCCATTCGCCCAGTCTCCACCTGGTGCTGGTCCGGTCGTGTCATTCGGGTCGCTGTCACCGTTCACCGCCCCTCCAGCGCAGTATTTCCAGGCCCAAACACCAGGGATGCAGCATTCGCCTCCTACCGCGGATGTGCCACGCTCTTCATCTTCGGCAAGACTCGCAGCCACACCATCTGGTAGAGGTGGCGGCGCGCTCCAAGATGCCACTCACGCCCCAACTCGTTCATCGGAACAGGAAATCACGTTACGTGGGCCAAAACTCCTGTTGACCGGCGCTGACACAGATATTGTCATCAATGCTTTCGTCGCCAAAGGTCTCAGGGATCATACCACCCGCAGCATCATGCAAAGCTTGTCAGGCGACGAGCGGTCGTGCGTTGCAGCCATAGCGCGTGGATTAGAGAGCACCACACTCACAAGCGCGCTTAGACAGTCCAAAGCTGTATACCCCAAAGCGCTTGCCAGTCTGTACAAGAAGTTGGTAACCGCGGAGAGGGAAGCCTCTGGTAGTGAACCCGATCCTACTTACGATGGTTATCTGCACGAGATTTCACGCAAACTGGACTTGCAGAAGCCAAAAGAAAGACAACGCCGCGGCGGGCCGTAGAGCTTCTGGACTCCGCAAAATCCCTTTGGCTGAGATCTGAACTGGTAGGTCGTGACGTGCCTGAAAACTGTTCGGCTTCAGCGTGACGGATACGCCGCTCGCTGGATTCTCGAGGTTCCACGTTGCCACATACAAGATATCGCGGGTAGCAACATGTCTCGACTCCTACGTCCGCCATGTCCGCTACAAGGTCCAGCATTGTTGACGTCCCCCGGATCGGCTCACAGTGTGGAGCGCGAGAGAATAATCGCACGAGGAGACCCGCGGCATCTGTTCCATGTGCATAATGTCAGATGCCTTGAGGACTTCTTCGTCTTCTTCCGAACACATGATGCAGAAGGGACATCAAGTCCTCAGTGCATATTGCGATGGCCTGGCTGAAGGCTTCTGCCAATTGTGCCTTCGCATGTCTGGACACGAAAGCTGCCTGCGACAGAGCTGAGAGGCATGAGATCCGTAAGGCTGGCAACGAGGACCGCTGGGTGAATAGCGCATACGGCATCAACTGCCGCCACTAATCACCCAGACGTGTCTCACACAAGTGGCAAGCGCGATTCCCAAGGACCTCTTACTGAGTTACGCGCTTAGGATTTTCATGCCGAGAAGATTATGATGCAGGTTTCGTAGTGAGCGAGCGATCGTATGCTGTCTCTGACGCGTGAAGCTGTGGTAATGCTGCCGGAAGTCGGCGAAAAGGCATTTATTGATTGAAGCTCCTGTATCTTGAGACCACGGAGGCTCTATTATCAACTCTTACTGATAGCCGCTCAAGAGTATCCCTCTCATGGGTAGAACGAGCGCCTCATGCACGTTCGCTAACGATCGCTGCATTCGTGGCACGATATGTGGAAGGCTGTGCGCCACCAGATCGAGATCAGCCTCCTGCGACCACACCCCGCCGACTCTCATTTTGGCTCTTCACCACCGCTACTTGCAGTTCTTGCGCCCAAAATCTTTCACATCGTTACCGCCGCCCTACTTTAAGCATGTGACGACGCCCGCGATGGTCTGAGAGCCCTGCGTCGTCGTCATGGAACCCGCCCGTGGGATCCAGATAAGCGCGATAGACGCTTCCGGTCAGGCAATCATCAAGGTCGGTGACACGTATCACCAGACCGAGCATATTAGGACTGAGAGAGATACGTACGGGAATGTCACCAATCTATACCGGATAGATAGTGAGTACTCTGCCCGCGCCAGGCGCACCTCTCCAGTAATGATGTGCTTGGCTGACCGAGCACAGATTACTACTATGGAAACTACACCTCCACCGGGCCAGGCCATTCTTTTAACGCTGATTCGGGTGGTACGCAGCAAGGGTCATTAGCTGCAGTCGTTGTACCACGCTGGCCGGATGAATCTCAAGACCCGCGGAGTACAGTCAACTCGTCGACTTCGAAGCTCTCCTTTACAGTGCAGCCTGGTAGACCGCTCGATACAAGCTCCTTGGAAGACGCTCTGTCTGCACAGACTTTGGGCGAGAGCAATCTCCTGTTCGAAGACGCGGAGCTTGTGCGGGGTGCCATGAGAGAGGCTGGCATGGAGGACGATGCATCAGTGGCTATCATCGACATGATGCTCGTTAATGATCAGGCTGTTCTATCTCTCACCGCTCGCGGGCTGAAAGACAAACTGTCGCTATTTGATGCTGTCCTTGGGAGTCAGATCAATGGTAGTCACGGCCCTGGGGCAGCGCGGGTCTTGAAGCTGCTGCGGCAACGTTCTACAACATATTCGACACCGGCCGCGGATGTTCCCATCGGCGGGCTGCAGACTCCGCACAAGTGGGCGAGAGCGAAGGATACGCAGTCAGGAGTTCCTAGGCAATCGGCCACCGACCTCTCTTCCTCCTGGCGAGGATGGATAGAGCCAGAGCGGCCGGCCTATCGCTGCAAGACTGCAATGTCTGACGACTCTGTAATGGGCCTGGTAACCCAATTGATACAAGACGGACACCACGTAGTGCATCGTCCTATCGACGATGCAACCAGTAGCCTCGAGCTGGATATGGAAGAAGATCTATTGTATCTTACCGATCGCCGGGAAGCCGATCCGATTCTATCTCAGGGTCTCCTGGACGGCGGAGTCGATCCGGAAGACGCCAGAAATATCTGCGATGTATGGGAAGACTATGGCTACATCAGAATTCTAGTGCCTCACAATGCTCAGAGGAGACGCTTAGCTCGCGCTTGAACACATCCAGCCTCGGCTCCAGGGGTGTCGCAACAGTGTCAATACTTTCCGGGGAAGTATGAATCTGTCAATATGGACTTGTGTGAACGGGGATAGCCTGACAATAGCATAACCCGAATGATCGACCTGCGCAACCACCGGTAGGGACATCGTAAAAGCTGTTGTACGGCAAGCGCGCAAGATGGCGGAACGGCACGCCTCGGTGTAGACACCATTCTCACATTGCCTGACCTGCACTGGAGGCTGAAGCTTTGGGCGTGTAGTCCAAGATTTTTTTTGAGCAGCAATTCTCCAATATCAACTTCGATGAAACTTCATGCTGGTGAGCGTATCAGGCACTGCATGCGCGTTCACTGGAAAGTCTTCCACGATGTGCATACATGTACACTAGTGGGGTGACATGCGGGTTGCATTTGCGCCACTAAGCGGCCTCAGCCTCGCTGTACTTATGCAAATAGTCTTTGCTCTATTCCCCTTGTTGCTTTGTGGACTTCTGTGTCATTTCATAGCAGTTGCGTTGTTACTGTCGATACATAAGCACGACACGGAGTTCGGCTTTGGAGTTCTCTACATCGCCGTCATGGATCTATATCGTAGCAGTCAACCACTCTCGCTCGATGGCTCCGAGCAAGCGAGAATGCCACTGCATTGTGAGTCAAGACACGCATATAGAGCATTCGCGCCCTCACTGACACGTGCATCTCGCACAGCGAATCGGTCTGGCCATGTGAACAGGCAATTACCTGCAACATCTCGAGCGCAGTCAGCCACCATGCCGGCAGCGCAGAATACAGCCTCAACGCTAGGTCTGGGCGTCAACAGCTCCACAGGACCTGATTCTGATGTCATGTCCATCGCACAGGGTAGCAGTGCGTTGGGAGAGCTGAGGGTGCCCACACGGTCGTCTGCAACGCTTCGCCGGCTGCAAACCCGCGACGTGCGCTTATACCCGAGCTTCACATCGATCGGGGACGACGGATCCAAGCGTCGCGTGGTAGACGCGTTTGTCGCGGAGGGGTTCGAAAGGTCAAGCACAGATGCTGCCCTGTGCAGCTTGGCGCAATCCGATGAAGACTGTCTGCGCAGCATCGCGGATTCTCGGGCTCGCACCCTTATGGAGGCTCTGAAGATGTGCCAGGTACGATATCGAGCAAGTCTCGGTCGCATCTACGATGCACTCGAGCAGGCAGAGTCGGGTCACGGGTACCTCCGGTCGAACAACTTGCGAGCAACGCAATTCTTGCGCAGCATGTCGTCTGAGCTGCGCTTTTGAAGACTGACAGACGTAGTGCGTGTTGCTCGTAGACAGATCGACTAGAATCTGAGATAGCCACCATGTGCCTAGCGTTAGTAGTCTTAGACGTCGTGAGGTATTGGAGGGATCTCTAAGTCGGGAAGGATTTGGAGGGTCAGTCTACTTCACGAGAGACAGTCAGAGCAATGGTGCCTTAAAGTCCATGCACGCTGGGCCAGCAGCCTCGGTGAAGTCGGCGCCAATTGCTCTTAATCTGGCCTCAATGTTGGTTCATGGTAATAAATCCGCCAAGATGTCGCCTGCGGTGACGAAGATTGAAATCGGATAGGGTTGGACTAAGCAGCAGCAGACGCGCTCGCGCAAGAGGATGACTTCTCGACCCGTTGACTCTCAAGACCGACAGGTTCGTGAATATGTAGGGTTGTTCTTAGCTTTGCTTGGCTTCTTACCGTACGACTCTTGTTGCCCTGCATGTGCGCCCTCAAGATCAATTGGAAGGGAAGAGCGACTGGCAATGATGTCATCATTAACATTTCTCAAGTCGCGACGGGAGTACCTCACGGGACAAGAGCCATTACAATCCATACTCGACGTCTCGCAGTTGAGAGTATAATCCAAGTAGCCTGCCTTCGATTATGAACACCGCCTCAACTACTGGGCTGCGCTTTGCTGGACGAGCCTCGCAAAGGCTACTCCCGCGCAGCACAGCGCCATCGATCCGTGCGCCTTACATTTGCGCCTCTTGCCAGCGCAGAAGTCTCACGAGACCAGCAAGACCCCAGGCAGTCCCTGTTACTCGAGTGGTTCGGACAGGAACTCCAGGCCAAGTCCAACACTCTCGCGCCAATGCCACGGCGGCTGCGGCTGCCAACGCCTCAACGACCCCTAACGCACCATCATCTACTTTCTACTCCCTCTTTCCCGAGACCTTCCCCAGGGGTCCGCCTCCAGGATCGCCCTTCACCTTCGATGTGAAGAAGCTACGAAAGGAGTTTCTACAGCTACAGTCGAAAGCACATCCGGATCTCGCCGCCTCAGGCAATAAGAACCGCGCCGAGGCGATGAGCTCACATATCAATGAAGCATACAACACGCTCCGCGATCCGCTGCGACGCGCGCAGCATCTTCTCGCGGTGCAGGGCGTGGATGTGGAAGACGAAAGCGCAAAGCTAGAGGAAGGGGAGCTGTTGATGGAGGTCATGGAGGCTAGGGAGGCTGTGGAAGAGGTCGAGGATGAGGAAGGACTCAAAGCTGTTAGGGAGGAGAATGATGAGAGGATAGGGAAGAGCATCGGGGTGTTGGAGGAGTGCTTTGGCCGGGGAGATCTTGGGAGGGCAAAGGAGGAAGCCGTGCGGTTGCGATATTGGGTCAATGTCGAGGAGAGCATACGCGGTTGGGAAAAGGGCTGGGGAGGCGGTATGAACCATCACTGAGGTTGCCACACTTCTGTTGCGTGACACACTCGACTCTCCGACTCGGCCGCGACAATGACGATCATCGCGCGGCCCGTGATAGTCACGATCTCCTCGTTACTCGAGCCGCGAATACTCGACGCAAGCGCGATGGAACGACTGTATCATCGCCACTTCGACCTGCATAGATACTGGAGTAGCAGACTCGATCGTCTGGCATAGCCGCGGCGCGCGGTCGCAATCCTCGAATCGCTGCACCACAACGCCCACGACTCCATCACCATGACAGTTGACCTAGCCTGTAGTCTCAAAGCTTGCAGACGCAGCTTGATGTGCGTGTCCGTTATATACTCTCTTGGCGACGACGTCTCGACGGATCGGGCACCTCGTGGAACAAGACATCGAGCATTTCAGCCACCACACCGCGTGGCATGTGCATCTGTGTTATACGTTCGAGCACTGTGGCACATAACGGTTGCCGCGGAGAGGGTGCTTTTGGTGGCCCTGCATATGTCGGATGGCTGGTGGCGTGTATGTAACTCAACATATGGGTGACGTGGCAGGGAAGGTGCTTACGTCGCACTTTCTGTACTTTGCAATAGTGCAAGCATCGAGCCGGCTCAAGTTAAGGACGAGGAGGTGGCGACATTATGTATTCTGCCTCGAGACGACACACTCCGTTACGTGTTCCCTGCAAGGATCAACTTAACAGCCATGAATTGAGATCTGGGTGCGCTGCGCGCAACCTGGTAATAGGCTTCGGGATCCCTGTCGTTGTCGTGGAACGGGGCTGCATGGTAGGTCGGAGCAACATCCGGTTGGCGTGAAACAGTCGCCGGCCACCTCATAGTGACCCGATCTTGAACGACAGCAACATCCCATCGAAAGCGCTTCAACGACCCCATTATTCTCCACATCGCAGGTATTGGAAGTCCAGACTCGCCACGGCCCACGGGCAAAGAAACCGCTAAGCGTTATTACGAATCTCTCCAGGCTGTGCTCAAGCCTTGCCTAGCGCGTTTCAAGCCGCGAGCGAAGAATCCCGTCGGACGAGCTAATGCAGGTACGGAACTGCCGCTCAGACCAACTTTAATTCGCCGTTATTGGGGTCTCTAAGCAACAGGGGAGGCATACAAAAAGGGCGCTTCTCCTGCATTCCTCAGCGCTTTTCTCCGCATTCTTCAACCCAGCCTCAACCGACTTTCACTTCGCTACAAGACACTCATTCCGCGCTTCAGACAAGATCAAGACCAGATACCTTTAATCAGACCACTACCAATCTACAACCCAGCAAAGATGCGTTCCGCTACCTTCGTCTTCGCCTTCGCTGCCGGCGCGCTCGCCGTCGCAGATGGCGCGAACTTCAACCGCGACACTTGGCCAACAGGATATGAGAGCTCCTCGGCTGCCTACGTCGCCAGCCAGATCTCGGATGGTGAGTATATGAGTTCGACTTGCTTCTACATAGAATGCTAACAACATGACCTAGGCCAAGTTCAAGCACCCACAGCTCCCGTCCCATACACCGCACCCGCTGCTCCTACCGCGACCTCTACTCCACCCGCGGCAATGACCACCTCCACCGCCGCTCCAGGCTACTCCACCGCTGCACCAGTCGAGTCTTCCGCCGCTGCGTACACCACATCCGTCATTCCTCTCCCATCCAGCGCCCCGGCCATGGCTCCGGTGCCAATGAACAGCACCGTCGTTGCTCCCGTTCCCATGAGCTCGGCCGCACCAGTCGTCCCGGCTCCTTACCCATCCGGCGGTAACGGCACTGCGCCCGTTGTTGCCCCCACTGGCGGCATGACGACGAGCGTCGTCGCGCCTACCAGCGCTGGTGCATCCTCCGCTGCTGGTGCCTCGGCGACTGGCTCAAGCACCGCCGGTGCCGCTGCTCCTACCCAGTCGACGAACGGCGCTGGTGTTCTCGCTGTTCAGGCTGGTGTGATCGGTGCTGCTCTTCTCGGGCTGTTCGCGATCTTGGCTTAGGCAGAGAGATCTTGAGGGAGCTTCATTGAGATACTTTCGGGGATGCTCTGGTCTTGCAAGGCAGCGCTGGTAGCCTGCTTGCTGAGGGTAATGTCAATACACCCATGGCGTTCATTCACGGGCGTTCCGAGTAGTTAGATAGCATAGCAAATACGAACTTGAAACATTGAAGTAGCAGATCACCTTTCGCATATAGTCTTCGTCCTGATGCCTCGTTCCATCCGGTGACTGTATGTAGATGATCCATGTCTGTCGATGCGTCTAGAATGGCCACAGGTGTCCGCCGCTACCTCTGAGCTTGCCTATGACCAAGGGACGTTACATCGGCGGCCTCACACATAGCAAGGTCCAATCGTCACCGTCTCTCCCCTGCATCAACTCACGATCCGGCCGTGGCTCCATATCCCTCCTCCCTCACCACCCCATTCCTGATCTGCTCCGCTGAGAGAAGCTTGTCCGGGCCGAAGCTCATAGGTAAGAGCTGCTCCAGAGTCATAACCACAACTTTGCCGGCAACATCGTACATTAATACGGGCATGTCAAGATCGCAGAACTCGCGGATAAACTGCCTACACATCCCGCAAGGACTGGCGGGAGGGGAGATGTTGGTCGCGACTGCCAGGGCCCGGAAGTCGCCTTTCTTGGCACCCTACATGGACTTGTCAATGGGATTGAGGATATGATAGTAGCAGAGGGCAGACTGACTTGAACGACCGCTGTGGCGATTGCTACGCGCTCGGCACAGGTTCCTACGGGGTAGGCTGCATTTTCGACGTTTGCGCCTTGGATTATGGCGCCGGAGGATAGGAGGAGAGAGGCACCGACGCGGAAGTGGGAGTAGGGGCCTAGGTACGCTTTAGTATGAATCACATTATGGTGTCACATATGTAATGCCGGTTCCTACAATGCGCCCTCGACTTTGCCTCAACACATGCTTCTTCGAGTCTTGTGACATCGGCACTTGACAAGCCATGGAAGAGTGAGGTCTCGCTGCGGGCGTGGCCGGGCTGAAAGGACGAGGTGCTTGACATCGCGAGGGGAGGGTAGAAAAAGGTGATGTTGTAAGCTTGATGACTGGAAAAGCGAGAGGACAGATTTTGGGATTGGCTGCGTTGTCCCAAGAACTCGACTTGACTCTTTGCCTGTTTGCTCGCCAAGGAAACAATGTTCCAACCGTCTCACACCTCTATCACTATGAGGTTGAATTGCTGTTGCCGCAGTGCATGAGATCAAGGGTGAAAAGCGAGGTCTGAGGTCGGTTTTGCTGAGACATAGCGAGCAACACTTCTTTCCTTCCTCATCACTTCCCCTCCTCCAACATCCCCTTCACTCCCCTCTCCAACTCCCCCAGATCAGCCCCCATGATAGTCCTCGCCCACCAGCCCTTCACCAGCACAAGCACAGGCAGTTGATTTGGCGCGAACTTGAACAAGTCACTGGTCTCCGTGCAGAACTCCACGACCAGGAATTGCACTTCGGGTGTCCGCTCAGCTAGAGCTTCTAGCTTAGGTGCGAAAGCTTTGCAGGCTGGGAGGGACGAGTTGGAGACGTAGAGGACTGTTGGTTGAGACGAGTTGTGGGCGTGCGCGATGAGGCGGTCGTGGGTCGGGCGGTCTTCGACGAGGGTCAGGTTTGAGGGCGGCATGGTGAGCTCGACTATCTCCTCTCGTCCCCAATCAATTCTCCTGCTTTGTGAAGGGCTTGTCGCGTGAGGTGTCCTGAATGGAAGCTCAAAATGCATGACGATTGATCATTTCAAGATGCTGCAGTCGAAGCACTTGTCGGAGGCGATCCATGACAAGCTTCCCTACGCCCGAGCAGAGCTACTCGAAGGCTCTCATGCCCGCGATTGAGCTGCAGAGGCGAGCTGTAGAATGACCAAGATAATTACATGTTCTCGGGCCTCACAATGCAGTCGGCGCACTGTTCGCAGAAGCAGGTAATGAAGCCGAAATGATATGTAAACACTTGACTATATTGTCGACTATACAGGGGTGATGAAACGTAAGCTTTCTGAGCGCTATTCATACAGTCCATTTTTAAGACTGCTTTCTCCTCCGCAAGCCCACTTCCAGTCCCAACGGCTTGCGCAAGAAACCCTCCCTCGTCTCCAAT
The DNA here is from genome assembly GCA_036872775.1 of Oleoguttula sp. CCFEE 5521. NCBI lineage: Eukaryota > Fungi > Ascomycota > Dothideomycetes > Mycosphaerellales > Teratosphaeriaceae > Oleoguttula > Oleoguttula sp. CCFEE 5521. The sequence goes on from JAVRRP010000083.1 coordinate 23,765, forward strand.
TTGTCCTGATACAGCTCGAACTCATACCTGCGGAACACGGTCGAGACGATGAGCGCAAGCTCCATCTGTGAGATTGTCAGTAAGCTCTTCGGCTGCTCCGGCGCATTGAAGCGTAGCTCACCTCGGCCACGTTTCTGCCAACGCAACTCCTCGGCCCATAGCTGAAGGGGATGAACGCATTCTTCTGCTTTTCGGTTACTTTCTCCCATCTCTCCGGCCGGAACTCATCAGCATCTTTGCCCCAGATTTCCTTCGAGTGATGTATCGTGTATGCTGGCACGCTCAGAACGACACCTTGTGGGAAGTGTCGGCCGCAGACTTCTACGCCTGGACCTGGTGGCACGACGCGAGGCAAACCAGTACTGGATGTGCTGTGTATGCGGAGGGTCTCCTGAATGACATGATCGAGGTAGGGCAGATCTTTGACCTGTGCGAACTTCGGGACCGTGTTCTCTGGGATCGCCTCGTCGAGTTCGGCCTGTAGCTTCTTAACGCACTCGGGGTGAGTGAGCATGTGGAACAGCAGCGCGCAAGAGGTGTTCGAGGTCGTGTCTGAGCCAGCAATGAGCTGCGTAAGAGCTTCAGCTGTGAGCTCAGCGCGGCCGAGCTTGTTTCCATTCTCGTCCTTGCCCTCCATCAGGCGGGCCAGCAAGTCCACACGTGTGACTTCACCCCGCTCAGCCGCGTCGAGACGCTGGTTAACACGCGCGATAGCTATACCTGCTAAGTTCTGCACGGCTGCTACGCCTTTGTAGAAGAAGGGATCTGGGATGTACTTTGCGTACGGCTTCATCTGAGGTAGGCAGCCGATGGCATTGCTCACTTCGCCGCGGCGGTTCAGCACCTCGATGGCTGGGGCGAACGTGGGTGGAGCGTCAGGCTTCAGTCGCACTTCAGCCATGTCTCTACCGTTCTCGAGCATTCCGAATGGCTGTCCGAATGCAAGATCACCAATGATATCAAAGGCAACGTAGTTGAACCAATTCAGCGCATCCATGCGGTAGGTACCCGATGATCCAGCTTGCTTCACCAATTTGTCCCACTGAGTCGTGAGCATCTCGAGATTGTGGTGAATGTACTGTTCGAACTCGCCAACGTTCTTGGCGCTGAAAGTATGCGAGATGGTTTTGCGTTTACGTGTGTGCTCGGCCCTGTCACGGGTGTTGAACAGACCGCGTTGGATGGAGACAAATGCGTCGTAGTACTCTGACTTGAGGAAGCCGGTGCCATGGCCGTAGACGATTGGGATGGCATCCGGATCTGCAATGGAGACCTGATTTGGCGTGATTCGGACGAATTTGCCATACTGCTCGTGAGCCTTGTAGACGGTCATGTAGCGGCGGCCATGTCTACACTCCCACATGTACCAATGGTTGGTGAACTTCGCCAGGAATGGCCCGGGAACACTCTGAATGGACCAGTTTCGCACGAATGGGAGTACCCAATAGAGCAGGGGCAGGGCCAGCAGGGCCCATGGTGTGAACAGGAAAGAGAGAAACATCTTGCCGTGTGATGCTTTGGAAGCTTGCGATGTCCGATAGAATGAAAGTGCTCTCACCTCGAGCTTCTTCGAAGCCTTATGATATCTCTCGCACGCGTGGATCTCGGAGCTTGAATGTCAACCGCGATCCAGACCCGCGCGTCTTATGATGGCCGCCCAGCAAATGTGAACCTTCACAAACACCCTTGCCCCGCACCGGATCGCACCTGGCAAGCTGGGGCAGCATCCGAGCCTTCTCCGAGAGGAGCGGGTTGGCACCACGGGACAGCATAAGTAGTCGTGTACATCCACATGCGGAGAATGCTGATGTGTGATGGAGTAAGTTTCGCTATGGTAGTGAAGTGGGTTGGGACAAGAAGGTGAGGCTAAAGATATGCATGCAATAGGTTCTCGGTAATCAAATCAGGCAATACAGCAATCTAGATTGTACAGGGTATCTATCCTTCTCTTCCATCACCGAACTCCGCCTCGTCCAGACACTCTCTGTTGCACCCGCAACATGCCATCGTCAGCGCTGACCGACGCCAATGCTGCATCGTCACTGAACATGACCGACTTGCCCACCAGCGTCCACCCGATCCCTTTCGGCCTTGGCATGACGAGCCACAGTCTTGCCAGATGCACGTAGTCTGCATCCAGGAGCACCGTAGGAACCACAGGCTGCACATCCACCTCCGCTGGACAGAATGTCAGGATCTGACCGTTGCCTGGGACCCTCAGCCTCACAGGCCGCCACTTCTCAGGCTTCGTCAGCTGCCGCCGCGGCATGCCTCGAATGACCAGGAAGTTCACGAAGTCCATAATGAAGGACGCGGCTTGCTCCGCCCATTCTGTTGGCGGCCAACGGTTATTCATGGTACGTAGGCTGACCATGAGGTAGAACGCGAAGACTAGGTCTTCACGATAGCGCGAAACGCCATAGCGTTGACAGACTGAGCGCATCCAATCTGGCCCGCAACCGAACACGCAGGCCAGGGTTTCGATGTAGATCTCACGCATTGGGCCAAAGTTCTCATTTGCTGTAGTGTCGTGTATGAGGTAGCGCTTACGTTGTCTCCCAACCTTCTTAGCCTCGCAGGTTTCCATGAAGGAGCGTGCTAGCGTCATGTCGTCTGTAGAGTCGCCAGGCGGATGTGGATTGTCGGGACGCAGGAATTTTAGATCAATATCAATGAAGTGCTCACCGCTCTCCGCTATGTGGCAGGTGATATGCGAGTCTGCAGGCAATCTATTGAGGGTGCGGTAGTTGTTCAGGCCAGCGTCGACATTGGTGGGTTCGAAGAGGAAGCTGACGACACTTTGGAGATAGCCTTCCTCTGGTGGTGGCAGTATCATAGGCTTGCCGACGGAACAGAGTGCGCCTGGATCGCGTGCGGCGAGGGCTAGCATCAGCAGTGAGTAGTAGCACTCCTGCTTCGACAGAACCGCGTGCGACGATCGAAGCTCGGGTCTCAATGCTAGACCGCACTCCATTGTGTTCAGGATAATCGACACCTTATCTCGTAGTGCATCGGCTTCTCGCTGTTTGGCAGGCAACCGTGGATCACCACCAGTTTCCATGCCGAAGACTTCAGCAACGACCGTGGTAAAATTGCCGTGATGCGCAGCAAAGTCAGTGCCACTTGCAGATGGCTCTGTCCGGTCTCGGAAGAAGGCGTGGAGCGCTGGCTTCAGCAGCTCGATATTGGCGTCGAATGGTACCTCGATTGCGAGCGCAAGGAGATGTGGGATGCACGAGCTTGTCAGCCTTATGACACTCTGTCTGAACGAGCCACTGGTGTGACATGGAAGCAGAAACAAGTGGTCGCGCGCTACAGAAACTGTCAGCCTGGACCTATCTATGGCAGTGACAAACTCCACGTACCTAGTCTCATCTCGTGTCTGCACCACGCTCGTCGAAACCACGATGAGGAGAGTACTTTCTGCAGCACTCTTAGCAGAGCTTTGCCTCCGCCTTCAAGAAATGGTGGCTCTTGTCGTCGGAAGCGTTTGCCAGCAGCGACCTTTTTCATGTTCTCGTAGGCACGCGCATGATTCTCCAGTACCACACCTTCATGTTCTTTGAGGTCGACATCGTCCAGCACGACTACTACTAAGCGTGCACTTCTGTAGACCATGTCCATTGCTGACATCGAGGTGGACTTCTCATCATCACTACCTTGGTCAATACATATCTGATCGACCCACAAGCCCTCGTCCTCTGCGATTCGCTCATCCCAGACTGCTTGCAGCATTTCCTTGTCTAGAGGCAGACTGAAGTGGTCGACATGTTTCTTCACGATTAGACGCCGGCGGTAGCTCAAGGCGATGAATGATCCATGCTTCGGGTGCAACTTTGCATGCCCATGACAGATGAGACGGAACTTGAAGATGTTCTTAATGTCTGGTTTGATCATGAAGCGACCTGCGACTTGCTCATCCAACGCATGCAGCCTCTCCAGAAGCTGGTCCGGATTGGCATCTGTTTCTGGCGGAGGCTTAAGCAGCTTGTATTCCTCGAACGATGGGATAAGATGTACGTTCGCGTGTGGAATATGGTCCGGGAACCTCAGCTTGCCCACAGTCTTGATCCGCAGCATTGGTCCCGCAGGAACTGACAGACGAAGATCAGGGTCAGAGTCGTTGACGAACGAGACCTGGCCTGGTGCGGACCTCACACGGCGGTGCTTCGAACCTCCTGGACCGGCATCTGTGTCGTTGCTGAATTTGTAACGTATCAAGTCGCGGCATGTATTGAGGGGACGGCGTGGTGAGGTGGATCGACTCAGGCTCGAGCCTTGTGAAGCGGAGTCTGCATCCTCGTTGCAATCGTGGCCTTCGAATCCTGTTGGTCGCTTTACGAGCATAGCGAATGTCACGTCGTCAACATGCTTGCCATTCCCGTTCTGCTGAAGCTCCGAGGGTGGCGTGAGAGGCGGCGTAGCTCGCGAAGGTGGTGCCTGCTCTATGTTTGGATGTGGCATCCTTCTGCGGGCCACAGCAGATGGTGATCGAAGTGACCTCCGTTCAACAGGATAGATCCCGTTGTCATCGCTACTCGTTTGGTCTCCGCTCACATCGCTACTGTAGCCCTTCCAGTCCGAATTGGATGGCCCGCGCATCATACTTGGGCTACTAACTGTCAGGAATTCGCCGCCGCGTGGTGCGTCATTGTTACTCAGTACGTGTGCCCGAAGGCTGAGCGTAGGCTTCCGCTGTAGAGGTGACGAAGGAGGAGCTGCTCTAGCAGAAGACTTGAAGATATTCACGACCTTGTGCATCTGCTGAGCCTTGCGCACACGCCGGCCGATACTCGTGGGTATAGGGATTTCAATCTTCTGTCTCTTCCACTTGAGCGTCTCGTACTGCTCGCGTCTCCGCTCAGCTTCCATTTCAGCCTCGATCTTCGCGACCATTGCATCCCTGTACTCGCAGAAGAAGTCGAGCTCCCTCCGCTTGTACTTATGAAGCTTCTTCCGCCGCATGGTCGCTTGGTGTGCTTCGTTCCTCGCGCTGACTTGAGCCTTGCCCGCGGCGAGAAACGATTGCCATCTCCCCATTGCTCTGCCTCGTGTTCCATCTGCGCTCGGACTCGTTGGACTGTGTTCTGTTGCCGGCCCATCGGAAACATGACTGACTGGCGGAGTACCCGGCGCGGGACTTCGAGCTCTGCTAATAGAAGACAAGTGGGTCATATCGTAGTCCTCCGCGTCGCTCGAAGACCAATCCTCTGAACCCGACGCCTCGCGATCCGCAAACTCGAGCTCCATGTGCGTAGTTTCGACCTCGTCCTGAAGCTCCACGAGCTCCACCATCTCCAGATACCGGCGCTTTCGCACTGGACTCGACAGGATTGTCCATGCCTCGTTAATCCTCGTGAAGTAGGTTCCAAATGTCTTATCACCCGTCAACGGCCCATGTGTTCCATGGTTCCGATTAGGGTGATACCTCCGCGCAAGGAAGTAGTACCTGCTCTTGATCTCCTGGTGCGAAGCCGATCGCTCCAGTCCCAGCGCCTTGAAAGGATCCGGCGGCAATGTCCAGAGGTCCATCTCTCGAGTTCCTCGTCGCGTCCAGTCGGACAGCGATCTTCAGAGTAGACATGACGACAAAGGCGAAGCGAGGTGAACATATACAAGTACCCTTACAGCCCCCAATGCGGCCAAGACGTCCTCAGCTGTGCCCGCTCTCAGACCACCAGCTGCGCCTCGCGAAACATTCACGGGGGGGTATCTCTGTACTCCGCCACCATCACATCGATACATGCTGCAAGGAGTCGCTGCAAGGCATACGCATTATATGGACGGCATGCTTCGGTGTCTATCATGGCCGTGACATGACGCGCGATGGGTGTGGCACGACACGGTCTCTTTGTTCACTTACAATGGGCACAAACAGGAAGGTACAACCCGCCGGACTTGCCAAATCCAGAATCCTTTTCGGATGTATTGAAGTGTGTATTCCTCTGTGCATAACGATTCAAAGGCCGTGTGACGGCGGTCCTCACCAAGTCATTGCTGTCGCAGTCCTCATCCTCATCTTTAATTCCTTCTCTACGTCCTTGAGCCCCTCTTCGTGTCTCTGCTTATACCTACCCTGAGTAGTCCTGAACCACCAGACCCAGAAGATGTAGACTCCGATGGTAATCGGTACTGTCACGGCAAAGAATATCCACATATATGGCGCAACCATTTTCTCGTCCGGCCCCGGATCGAAGTTGAAGGCATTGTTCATACTGAAGAAGCTCTGAAGAGAGGTTAGCGAAGGAACACACGACTCGAGACAATCATCTGAACAATGGAGCCGTTACTTACTGCTATCGCGGTACCGGGTAGGAAGGTCAGCGTGAGCACTGCAATAGTCTTCATTGCCGCGCTGTCCTGCCGAGTTTCCTCTGCTACTTGCGCAGTAGCCTTCGCTATCTCGATGTTGAGCAGGTTGTCTCGTCGACTCTCCTCTGCGATCTTGCGCGAACTATGCGCAAGCTCGATGTTGAGCTTGTTATCTCGCTGCATGATGAAGTTCGTGATCTGTGATTACGATCAGCTAAGGTCACCGATGTAGAGAGGAGCTCACTCGCCGTCTTCGACTGGTTCTTAATCCGCCTCGGAATCATCTCCAAATCCAACTTTACCTGCTGCGAGTACCTCACCTGCTGCTCAATCTTATCATGCATGTCCTCGATGTACGAGGTGCCGCCTTCCCATAACACAGCCCACATGGAGTGATACTCGTTCATGTACTTGACCAAGTTCTGCTCCAGCTCGAGCTCGAAATTGGAACGTCGCTGTAATCGCAGATGCTCAAGGTTGAACTTATTCAGGACCTTGTAATCTCCATTCTCCTCAAGGTCAATCTCGCCTTCGAGTAGCCGCAGCTCAGTCGCCGTAATATCCCTCGAAAGCTTCTGCACCTGACGCAGAGTCTCGTCCACGTGCCTTGTCAGGATCTGGAATGGCAGAACGGCGAAGTCTCTCGGTACTTTAGGATGGCGATTCAGGTAGACCACATCCTCCAGTAGCCCATCGATAGCGTAAGTCTCATCTGCAACGTACAGACCTCCACAGTGGTTCCTCTCGCGGTTGACGAGCGAAAGGCTACAGAAGCTTCCTCCATCTCTAGGAGTCTGCAGCAAGAAAGTCAGAACACCATGAGCCAGTAAAGTGGTGCTCCCGCCACTGTCCCGCTGCCAGAGGTGCTCATACTCGTCTGAGATCCAGCGCTGCTTCTCCAGTATCTCCTCAACAGCGGCCGGCAAAGGGTAAGGCGGGATCTCATCATTGGATCGCGTGAGTGGCGGGTCTGCAACCAGCAGTTTAAAGCGGACTGTGGAAGAATCATAGCTCCGGTCAATCTTGTGGTGGGTCAAAAAGTCTTCATCGTCGAGTTCTCGGAGCGGCTTCAGTCTTATCGGGGAAGGAAAACGCCAGTTATTGTGCTCTAGCTTCGAGTCCGAGATCTCGAACTTCCGGAGGGGAGTTGGAGGTGAGATAGTGGGGCGTGTGGGCGTAGTCGGAGACTTCAATGCGGACTTCATCATTCCAGCGTTGCTGGGATCCCTGATGTTATCGACCAGCCCGCCTCGTCCTCATGTACATATGCTCGGTCATACGGCGATTTGTATGCGATATCATCGATTTTTGAAAATCATGGTAGCATACTAAGAACATCACACAGAGGGCTGCGTATGGTTCACAAGCGATGTCAAGGTTACCGGTCGGTCAGCTTTTGATCTAATGCACGCTCACAACGCTATAGACGCCCGCCAATGCAGGCTACCTGCATGAGAAGTCATGGCGTTTCGTCATGCGTGCGACAGTATGTTGAAGCGGTCCGACTATGCTGCTGGCGATACAGCTGCACCATGATCTACTAGCATTTGGTTGATAGAGATGAGGTGAAGTCAAGTTTAGATTGGGTCGCACTGGTTTCGCCTGCCGCAGGCCACGAGAACGTAAACAGCTTCACATCAATGTTCTTGGGAATTTTGTGGTCACTTGGTCGATACTGGCTGCATTTCCAGCTTCCTTAATCCAACAACATTATACTGGCCTAGATGCTGAAAGATGCCCACCCGCTATGCGCAAAATGCCCAACTTTTGACCAGCCATTGCAGTGGTTCCTTTCCTGCTCCCAGTCGGTGCCTTCTTCTTACTCTACAAAGCCATCGCACCAAGAGCGACAATGCCAAGCATGCCGGCCATCGCGGTCTGGCGTGCGCCCGCAGCGGCTGAGCTTGAGGTCAGAACAGCTCCAGATGCAGTAGCAGAGGTCGCGGAAGATGCGCGCGTGCTCATCGAGCCGGAGCTGGATGCGCTGCCTGTGGTGGAGCCTGGGACACATTGTTAGCCTTGGCAAATGCACAGTTGCTGTGTATTGCGTGGAACCTACCAGTAGACGCGGTTCCGGCTGAAGTGGCGGATCCGGACACGGTACTCGAGGCTGTCACGCCGGTCGCGCTGTCAGTGGCGGAGGCGGTGGACAAGCTGACGGAGCCTGTTGGCGCGCCGGAGGTGAGTGCGCCGGTAGAGCTAGCGACAGTGTTCGTGCTCTCGATGACGAAGTAGGGCGTGAAATTGTAGATGCTGCTATCCGAATCGTCCACGATCTCAACAGTGTAGTCCGAGCCTCGCGTCACGTCGCTGGGAATATTGAATGCATAGCTGCCGCTGTTCTGGATGTTGGCTAGGATGTTTGTCAGTAGCTGGATTGCGCCAGAACTGGATCTAGAGTGGCCGTACAAGCGATGGTGGTGCCTTTGTTGAGGTCACTGCTCGCACCACTCCTAAGAATCAGGCTGACGGTGCCGGAGGTGGTCGGAGTCCACTGCAGGTTCAACGTCTGGCCTGCTGTTCCTGAAATACCGGAGGTTGGCACAACGAAAGCATTTGCAGAAGAGTTGCCAGAGTCCTGCGCTGCCACGAGCAACGGTGCCGCGAGGGCCAGAAGAGCAGTGCCAAAGAAACGCATTTCCGCGAGCGAGTGTGTACGAAGAAAAGCTGTAATTAGAAATAGAAGGTATAGAGATTACGAAATGTCGATGCGATGAAAGGGGATCTGAGAGAGCAGCAACGTGGAATGTGTGTCTGCCTATATCCTCCGCACGACTCCGCCCCTTGCCATGCGCTC
>JAVRRP010000084.1:0-32763 GCA_036872775.1 Oleoguttula sp. CCFEE 5521
GCCTGCCTGCACTCTCCCTCCTGCTTGGCAATCTTGGCCTTCATCTCCGCCCTCTCAATGTCCCACGAGTTGCGCGCTCTTTCATGGTTGTGCCACTCGATCTGAAGGAAGCGCATGACGCCCTGTAACGTGTACTCTGTGCCCTGGGGGTGGGCATGATGATCTCCTGGGCCACCCTGCTGGCCCGGGTGGGGGTTGTAGGCCATGCTCGCGGGAGTGCCTGTGTGATGGCACAATGTGCTATGAGGTTACGCCTTCATCGAGGTGGATAGTCTGCCGCCCTATACGCGTTTGTTCGTTGCTCGTGGCGTCACGTGAATGCTGCTGCTGGTGCTGCCGCCGCTGCTGCACCTCCTCCGCTGTCCCTGAGAGACCCCGTTCCACGGCCACCTTTTCGCTTACCGAATGTTGCGCCCACTCCACAGTCTTTTCTACCCTGTCCTCAGTGCTCGAATGCCTCTCACTCTGCTGCTATGCAATGCGTGTCGTGTGTTTGTTCCAATATGTCTCACACGACCCCCAATCCGTGCTTCGGGTGTCTTGCTTCCTTTCGCGTGATGGCGCGTGGCCGAGCGGCTCGGAACGGGTGATGCCGGAGGTCAATCCACCTCCCCCAAGGTCGTCCCTTGGTCCCTCCTTCCCCACTCGTCACTACGAGAGCTCTCAACCCCGAGGCAGATCAATTCGAGCAGCTGTAGCGTACATCATACTTCGAGTGCATTGCTAATAGCCAGCACATATACATATACGTAGGTAGGCTGATTGCCGATACCGTCGCTCCTTGGCAGCTTCTACATACCTCATCCAAGGTCTTCAAAGGTCTCCAAGCATCATCTCCATTCCCTTGTCTGTCCTCCATAGTCGGCGCAATGCCTCTCAAATCCGACCTCGCCATCACCGCCTCGAAACTTGATCCAGGCCTCGTGACCGAGCAAACCAAGAAATTCAACTCCAACCTCATAGCCCTGCAAAAGTCCGGCCCAAAATGGTACGAAGTTGGCGCAGCTAAGTACCGCCCCATGCGCTGGAACGGCGAGACCCCCTTCCCAGCACCCAAAGTCCTAGACCGTGGCAAGAACATCACTCTACCGTCCCGCAACTCTGGCCGCGAGATCCCTTGCCGCGTCTTTGCTCCTTCCTCGGGCCAAAGTAAAGGCGTCTTCTACCACATCCACGGCGGTGGCTGGGTGCTGCAGTCCGAAGCCTTCCAGGATCCTATGCTGGCCCACTATGCGGACTCTACTGGGCTGACTGTGGTATCTGTTGGCTACCGGTTGGCGCCTGAGGATCCTTATCCGGCGGGAAACGAGGATTGCTTTGATGTTGGGCAGTGGCTCGTCGACAACGCGGAGAAGAAGTATGGCGGCCCGCTGCAATTTGTCAGTGGCGACTCGGCAGGTGCTCACTTGAGCGTCTGCACGGCGTTTGAGCTTTTGCAGACGAGACCGAAGTTCGCGTTCAGAGGTCTGGTGCTGAACTTCGGGTGCTATGATTTGGCTGGGATGCTACCGGCTGCGCATTTGTTCGATTTGGGGTTGATCTTGGATAAGGATATCATGGACCAGTGAGTGATATGTGTCGTCTCGAGGAGTCTGGTTTGGGAACACTGACGACGATGCAGCTATCTGGACGCCTATCTACCTGGCAAGTCAGAGAAAGAGAAGCGGGACCCAAAGATTAGTCCATTCTTTGCGGACCTGTCGAAGCTGAAGTTGCCGCCTGCACTATTCACTTGCGGCACACTCGATCCGTTGCTGGACGATAGCATCATGTTCTGCACGCGGTGGGTCATGGCCGGTGGCGAAGGAGTGCTGAAGTTGTATCCCGGTGAGTGGGAGACGAACCTTACAGTGTGCATATCTATACTGACAGGCACTCACAGGCGCGCCACACGGTTTCAATTTCTTCCCCCTAGAGGGCACAGAGCAAACCCAGATCGTGCTAGACGACATCGCAACCTTCGTCAAAGACCACTCTCCCTAGACGATACACCAACGAAACGCGATCAACCTCACCCTCTACTCTTCCTAATCTGCCTCATCCTCAACGCACTCAACAACGCCATAACCCTCCACTCCTTGCCCAGATCCCCCTCCGCACCCGCCACCCCACTCCCAAGTACCCCGAACTTGGCCACAACAGCAGGGAACATCTTGAACTCGTCATCGACCCAAACAGCCACAATCTCCTTCCCATCTCTCGTCCACCCCGCTTGCCTCTCCTCCCCACCTTTCGCGCTGAGATCAAACCGCTGCGATCCGTCCACGCGAACTAACTTCCACCCTCGCGTCCCCTTCCCCGAGCCCCATAGCGTCGTCGTCTCGGGACCAGTCGTAGGTCGCCACTCGAACTTCTCCACCCCCGTTCCTCCATCCACTGACGGCACAGCGAGCACAAAACTCCATTGCTCCGGCCCAAAGGACTTGTGCACGTCTAGCCTCTCGTTGATCTCAGCTACGCCGTCATGGGCAGCTAAGGTTAATGTACTCCTTTCGCGGAACGAATTCTCCGATTTCGTGGATGCGATGGCGGGGGTTTTGGTATCTGCTCCGGCGTGGAGGGCGATTGAGCCGGTACTTGAGAGGCCGATGTGGTGGTGGGAGGTTATGATTGGGGTGCTGGAGGGCGGGGATATCCAGTGCGTGGAGTCGCGGGACCAGCGGGAATTCTCCGGGGCGCGCGTTACGATGAGTGTTGAGGGGATGTCCGGGAACGAGGAGGACGAGGAAAGTATCTTGGTGTCCGCGTCCAGCGTGGTGTCCGATTTCTCCCCGATGGAAGGCATTGCGCGAAGTCAGGACAGAGAGGGTAGGACAAGACTGACAGAAGTGGTTCCTCCTAAGCATCGCGCTTATACTACTCACAAACACCTAGTCGTTGCTACTTCTCGTGCGCACCTGACATTGACTGCGCATCTGTACGGATGGCTGTGCGTGGTGTGATCAGCATCCCATACCGCAGAGTGATGTAAATCGATATTCCGAACTGCCACATTGTCGTGAGGTCCCGAGGCGCAGCTGAATCCTTCTGGCATGCAACCTGAGGTGCAGCTCATCATGCGCTGTGGACTCGCTTGCGTATGCGCAACATCGTTCCGAGCCCATGTGTTTACCGTCACCGTCAAGGCTGGCCAAGAACAGACGTACTTCCAACAACGAGACAGTGATGCTCGCGATGCTCTCGCGACGAAGCCTCGCATTGAGCATGCATTTGTTGGCTGGACACATGTGGCGGGCATGGAATGTACGGTGCTGAATTGCTGTGATTACCAACAACGACCATAGTCCTGTGGGACCTTTCCTCGCTCACGAGCTTGCTTCAAGAGTCACTGCCGTTACATGTGTCAATATATGGTCAATCTCCACGCTATGCATCATCTCGACTTTGAGCGATCTCCCCGTTAAACGCCTTCGCTAATCCAAGCCCATCATCGCGACGAACGCTTCAAGTATTCTTCCCCAAACTCTGCAAATTCACCAACTCATAGTACCTCCCCCTCCTCGCCAACAACTCATTATGCGTTCCATTCTCCACAATCCGCCCCTCGTGGAACACGAAGATCCTATCAGCCTTCTGAATCGTACTCAACCGATGCGCGACAGCGATCGTAGTACGTCCCTTTGCAGCCTTGTCCAAAGCCGCTTGAACGACCTTCTCGGACTCGGAGTCCAGTGCAGATGTTGCTTCGTCGAGGAGCAGGATCTTGGGGTTCCTTAATAAGGCGCGAGCGATTGCGATGCGTTGCTTCTGGCCACCAGAGAGCATGCTACCCTTGGAACCGACAACGGTGTTGAAGGCGTCAGGAAGGGAGAGGATGAAGTCGTGGATATTGGCGTCTTTGCATGCCTGCACGATTGCTTCCTCGGGGACGTCCTCTTCCTTCGTGTCAGCGCCTAGCAAGATGTTCTCCCGGATTGTGCCTTGGTATAGCGTTGGCTCTTGCGACACGAGAGCAAGGTAGTTTCTGTAGTTCGAGACGTTCAGGCGGCTGATCTCGTGGCCGTCTACGTACACGCCTCCTGCTAGTGGGTCGTAGAAACGTTCCAATAGGTTGATGGTCGTGCTTTTGCCGCAGCCGGAAGCGCCGACTAGTGCGACGTACTCGCCGGGCTTGACGTGCAAGTCCAAGCCGCGAAGTACAGGCTGCTCTGGTCGGGTAGGGTAGCGGAAGTGCACGTCTCTGAACTCGATGGCACCTTCGACGTGATCTAGCTTCTCGCCTTCTGTACTCCAGGCATCAATAACGGGCCGTCGCTCTACGAGCGTCTTCAGCTCTTGCGCAGCGTGCTTGGCTTTGCCCATATCTGGGGCGAAACTGAAGATCGTGCCGGCAGACTGGGATCCGAAGATGACGGCTGTGAAGCAGAGGAAGAATTGGAACAGGTCGTACTCTCTACTCGCGAGCAGTGTGCTGCCGTACCAGAAGCCGAGCGCCATGCACAGGAACGCCAGACTTTGGCTACCTGCGTACAGCGAACTGGATCGTAGGATCGACTTCAGAGAGTTCTTCTGCTGGTCCACGAGCTGTTGGTGGTAGTGCTGCCACACATCGTCCTCGCGCGTGAGAGAGGCGACTGTGCGAATAGCTGATGTGGCCTCACATGCATACGAAGCAGACTTCTCGTAGGCTTTCTTGGCGCGGCCTTGGAATCGAGCAAGCATCCAGAATCGCAAGAAGCCACAGGCGAGGAGGATAGGGACCGTAGAGATGCAGACGAGGGCAAGCTTCCAGCCGACTGCTAGTGAGATGATGAAGCAGACGGCGAGCGTGGTGGTGACTAGCAAGATCGTTCCGAGCGTCACACCCGACAGACCAGCCAGGTGTGTCGTCTCCGTACTCAGGAAGCTCGTCAATGCGCCAGCAGTGTTCTCCTCTTTATCGAAGAAAGAAATGTCCTGCCTCAGCATGTTCCTGAAGCTTTGATCTCGTGCCCTGAATACAAGCCTCTCGCTGCAGTAGGCGAACGCCACGCCCTGGCCGAGGAAGGAGATGAGCTGTACAATTGCAAGCATGAAGTACATCCAGCTCCAGAAGTTCGCTTCCCTACGGAGAAAGGCCAGGTTCTCCGGAGAAGTCAGAGGAGTAGCCAGAGCTACAATAGCTTTGGCGAAGAAGATCGACTGCACCGGATTGCCGCCACCACAGATGACCGCCCAGAACACACCGAAGATCATCCACTTGGCTTCAGGTTTGTTATAGGATAGCACTGTCTTGACGAGAGTGCCAAGTGGGTACTTCTTGGCCCGCTCTGACGTGCTATCTGCAAGGATCTTGCTTGACACTGACTTGCCAGTCTTTACGCGACCCAGCTCGAGGTCCTCTGGATCAGCGGCATACTGTACCTCCGCTTTCTCGAGACCAGGGGTCGCTAAGCTGGAGCCGGACTCGTGCAAGGACATCTCGTCGGCTTCCTTCTTTCGCTCTGTCTCCTGCGCAATACGTTGTGCTTCGACGAGATCATAGTATGCAGATCGCCTCTCGAGTAGCGCGTCATGTGTCCCCTGCTCAACGATCTTGCCATGAGACATCACAACAATGTTGTCGGCGTGCTTGATGGTGCTTAGTCGATGGGCGATCACGATGGTCGTCCGGCCTTGTGCTGCTTTGTCCAGGGCAGCTTGAACAACACCCTCACTCTTGGTATCGAGAGCTGACGTGGCTTCATCGAGCAAGAGAATCTTCGGATCACTGACGATAGCCCGAGCGATGGCAATGCGCTGTTTTTGCCCGCCAGACAGTAGGAAGCCACGTTCACCGACATTCGTGTCGTAGCCCTCTGGCAGTTGCATAATGAAATCGTGTGCATTCGCTTCTCGTGCGGCATGCTTCACAAGATCCATCGCAGCCTCTGCGGACAGATCCTCGTGCTCTGTGCCAATCAGACCATGCCTGATGTTCGCAGCGATCGAGATGGCGAAGAGGACAGGTTCCTGCTGAACCAGCGAGATCTGTTGTCTCAGCCAGCGCAGGTTCAGACCTTGCACATCGTGTCCGTCGAGGTACACCGCACCACCCACAGGGTTGTAGAATCGCTCCACAAGCCCAACGATAGTGCTTTTGCCTGACCCTGAGGCTCCAACAAGCGCAGTAGTCTTCCCAGCAGGCACAAAGAGGCTGACATCTTCCATCACCACAACCTCAGGTCTCGAAGGGTAGATGTGGCGAATGTTCTTGAGTTCAACATTGCCCTCAACGACCTTTAACACCTCGCCGCCCTCAGACTTCGGGTCCAACGGACTGACTCGGTCGATTGTGGCGAAGATCTTGCCTCCAGCTGCCGTGGCAGTCGTGAAAGCGCCGATGTTCGGAGCCACGTTACCAAGTGAGAACGCGCCGATCATTACCGCGAGCAACACAGTCAAGACCTCCGAGAGTGACATCTCGCCAGCAGCAAGGTATCGTGAGCCCATCCAGAACGACAGCGAGTAGTTGAGGTACACGTACATCATCAAGAAACCAATCATGCTGCCCATCGTTGCCTTCATCTTGAAGCCGCTTTTCTCGGCCTCGGCGAGATGCTTGCCGTATTGTTTCGCAAGCTTGTCCTGCGTACCGAAAGCCACAGCGTTGCGGATAGAGGAGATGACTTCCTCAGCCACGGTCCCACCTTCGGCGTACGCCGCAAGAGACTCCTTCTGCCATTTCACGATGAACTTCCCGAGGATGCCAGTGGTGAAGACAATGGCGAAGATAGTTGATGTCAAGATAAGGGTAAGCTTCCAGTACTTGATGAACCCGATCACGTACGCTGCAATGAACGTAGCGATAGCAGTGAGTGTCAAGCCAACTTTCTCCGAGATACCGTCCTGAATCAAGTTGGTGTCGGCTGTGATGCGTGTCGTGATCTCTCCTGCTCCTCTCGCGTCGAAATATGCGATGTTCTGCTTGAGGACAGCCGCGAGGTACTCCTCACGAACCTTCGAAGCTATGTGCTCACCCGCATAGATAAAGCCGACTGTGGCGATGTAAGTCGCGATGAACTCTCCGACAGCGATGTAGACGAAGTAAAGCACCAACTTGGCAACCTGGCTTGTGAAACCCGAGGTATCTGGGTTTGGCCCATAGAGATTCGTGAATGTTCCGCTGAGGTTGCCAAAGACGATTGTCATAAGAGGCAGCGCTGCGCCGCCAATGATAGCAGCGAGACCGCTCACGTACAGGATGATAAGATCGCCTTTCGTAGCATATCGATATAGGCCAAAATAGGTGACCTTGGTCGGCTTCGTCTCGAGCTGCCGCCGCAGTATCGCTGCCTCGTGCTCTGGCAAATGTGCGAAGGCATCTTCTTCCTCTGCTGTCTCCAACTCTTTGGTCGACTTTGGTGGTCTGGAGTCTAGTCGTGCCAACTGTGGAGGTATGGGGACTTCGCCGGTAGTACTTGGGAACGGAGCCTGGCCCAGCTGAGCCTTCTCGTAGTCTGCGACTATCTCATCTCTTGAATCATTGCTCGACGAGTCGGAGACGTGCTTCTCGCTGATCTCAGTCTTGGCCATTGCTGCGGGTCCTCCTCCTAGCCGTGCAGGCTGCTTTCCCACACGTTCGGTGTGCTCATATAGCGTGCAACGTTCCAGGCAGCAGTATGCCTGAGATCGCTCTTCCACTGTTATGGCCTGCCGTGAATGCAAACTAAAATATATCGCGGTATCACCTGATGCCGAGGTCGAGGTGGGATACCGGTCGAGCTCGGTGGGAAGAATAGTTCAAGCTCACTGAAGATTACACCTTTGACAGAAGAACAAGATAGTAGGAAGAACAAGAAGAACGGATGATGGAGATACGCACCGTATGGCTCGGAAGATATGGTAATTCGTAGCCGTCTCGCCGCCGCGAGCTCGCAGTAGTAGTACGACACTACATGCACCCCGGCTCGTCCACGATCCGAAGGTCGTAGATCTCGCTTCGCGTCGCCTCGTGCTGTCCCGAAGAGGATGTCGTCGAAGCGTGTTCGCGTATCATCCTGGTCCGTCGCTTGACCGGCAGCCAAGAGTCCGTTGTCGAACACCGCTTGACCGCTTGTGCTTCGTATCATGATAATTTGCAACGAGTCAAGAGAAGCGCTCTGATCATACGCAATCTGGGAACTCCGTGTCTGAACTCCGTGGCAAACGCTTGGCTTAAGCACTCGGCCGACGTCGGTACCTGCTACCACCCGAAGACTTTTGAGTCTTGGGGCGTACAGGGGATTCGTCCACGCTTCGACATCACGGCGTGCAAGGCCATTCGTTTGGATGTCTCACCCAGCCAAACGACCGCCCACCTGCGCCGAGAAGGCTTGCGTCGACGAGAGGGAGTGCTGCGACCACAGCTCTCGCAAGTCGCGCGGATCACGCCGTAGGGTCGTGACCACGAAGTCAAAGAAGAGCCTTTCCTTCGTACTGTATCATACACGTAAAGTCCTGTTGTGGACTTGAATTTGGAACGCTTGTTAGCATGCAGTGCAGTAACATCATAGGGTCTCCTAAGGTATGGCATGCAGACCAGGCCACTCATACTCATCCCTTGCTTCCTTAGGCGTAGGATGCTTCGTCTATGCCTTCACGTTCTTCTCCTTCCAGAGCACCATTTTCTGTTCGCGCATCACTAGCAGTACTTCTTGCTAACAGCATGGGCGACGGGAGATTGACGCGAAGACAGAGGAGCAGCACATAGGACATCATGGGTATAGTCTTCCGCCGCAAAATGTCGGGTCGACATCAATCGCTGACTACCCCTTAGCGATCAACAGGCACCAGGAATCTCTCACAGCCTTCTCCATCGACTCTACACAGCGACGAGTGCCTCTCTCAGACTCTGGAAATGTCAGCATCTTGATGTTATTCTCTCATACATGCTTGCCTCCACTTTCCCCTCTTTGTGCCTTGTCGGCCTGTGTCTCTTGATGCGCAGTCCCAACGCCTGCAGACGGCTACTAATGTCTCTCTTCGGCATGCTAGTTTTTGTGGCCGCCAAGACGACACTCGTCTCACTGTACATCTGGATCTATATCAGCCTCGAAGCTGGGTGGAGGCCGCTGAAGTCGCGGACGTGGCTCACTCCTCTCACTGTCGCCCTGAATTATATCGCCAAAGCATGGAAGACTCCGTCAAGCAAACACAGGTCGAGCGCACTACGCCAGAAACAAGACTTCTCGACTCCCTTGACATTTTGTTGTTCAGCAGTCATGTCCGGGCGCAAAATAAGCTTAGACGGAGGTGCCTTGGCACGGGGAGAGCGACAAGGAGGAGAGCACATCAGTGCGTCAGGACGCCCTGCGTGCCTGCATCGAGGGCTTGGAGAAGCAGAAGGTTCAGGAACAGGAGCGCAATCAGGAGAAGCAGCGCCTTCTCTTGCCTAGAAATTTCCGCCGAGCCAGCATGATATGAGATGTAAGACCACATGCAGCCACATCATGATCGCCAATCCTCTGCTTCATTTAGTCTCCACGCAGTGGTACCGGTCTGGACTCAGGCATCTCGTTGTACGACGGCCGCCATGCATGGACACCTGAGATCGACGCAGTATGCAGGCTCGAAATTCCCTTGCATCGGACATACCGAACGCAGTACTGTGCAAAAGACTGCAGGAGCTGGAAACAAGACAAGTTTGACTCGCTTATCAGTGCTTGTGACCTATGCAGTTCCGTCGCTAGGTGCCTGAGGAAGCACAAGCTGACCATTATCTTATTCCGTACGCTGAGATGGAGCCGAATGTCATGCATTCCGGGTCCACACTTGCGCTCAATGCACCATGCTAAATCATTCAGATATTCCAAGGGTTAGGTGTATTGGGCACACTGCATATAAGCACACACATCGAGTGCTGGAAGGATGCTCGCACGTCTCATGAGTCGTGGCATACAAGACGCCGAGGTTTCGAAACTCTCGCCAAGGGTAGCTTTGGGATGCAGTGATGAGGTGAGTCTTTTCGTGTGCCGTGTTTCTTGGGTCTTGAGACGTCGTACTGATACCATCAAGTCGACGTCGGGTGTCTAGCAAGCCGGGCAGAGTGACTGCCAACTCGAGTCCCAGACGGATGAGTGCACCAGCACCGCACCGTACCTCGTAGACAGGGCGAGCATCAAGTCTCAACCGCGAGGAACATCCAACGTCTCCTCTGATCGCTCTGCTTCTAATTCTCGTGCCCGCTATCCTCACTTACTGCATCATCGCAACGTACTGTGTCGGACAGTACACTGAGATTCTGTGCAACAGAAAGATGGTGGGAATATATAGCACGGCGGTATATTGTGTTTGAAGAACAGGATCCTTGAAATTGTACACTTAGCTGCGTATCGCCATGCCCACTCCCAAGTCTTACCAACGCCAACGCCGCCGATTCTTTTTGTCCCATATCCCTAATGCTCCACCGGCTTCGCAGCGTTGATAGCCATACCCTTTGGCGCAAGCACGATATTCAGCTCCAGCTCTCTTGTTGCCTTGCCACCCGGACCAGTGTGCTCTTTCATGCCATTTGGAGTCTCCGTGATCGGCACGAAGTCCACCACTAGATCGTCCTTGACAGCGAAGACAGTGTCGGTTGCGAGCCAAGGGTCGTCCTTGGGGTAGATTTGTGTGATGACAGGCTTGTAGTCGTCGTGTGTGACCTGAGAATGAAGGTGTCAGCATGGATACCGAAGTGTGTCAGCTGCGAGGGAACTCACCATCAAGTGGATATGTGCCGGCCTCATCGGATGCCTATCCACCGCCTGCAGGAGCGTCCAACTCGGTCCATCCTGGGGCAGCGAATATGCAGTCGGCCTCAGGCAGTACAGTCTGTACTCGCCCTTCTCATCCGTCTTGAACTTGCCCCTCAAGTTGTTGTCGCTCTGGTTTTCCGGGTCCTGGAAGTCGTACTTCCCGTTCGAGCTCGCTTGCCACATGTCGAATGTGACATTGGGGATGGGTTGCTGGGTGACGAGATCCTTGACAATGCCGTGCATGTAAGTCACAAGGCCGTTCTTGTGTTCGTCCTGGATTATGCTGTCGCCGAGTTGGCGCCATGGTGCATTGGGTGACCAGAAGGGACCGAGGATGGCGGCGGATGTGGGTGTGTAGGTCTTATCTTCGGTTTGAACGTAGTTTGCGATTTCTGTCACGAGTCTTGGAGGAATTAGCAGCTAGCCATTGGCTATACAAACTCGAGGCGGGCACTCACGATTCAAGTCCGACAATGTCGGACAGCCTGTGCATCTCATTCCGCTTGCCATCTGACTCTGCCCAGAGCTTGCCGGTCTCGTTGAAGAACTTCACGCCTGCCAGCCATTCCTCAGGCGTAAGATCGATCTCTCGTGCAAAGTCGTGCAAGTGGCGAATCCCGGCCGCGAAGATCTGCTTGAATCGAGGACTCGTCTTTGGTCCGCAAGTATCAATGACATGTTGTGTGAAATCTGGGTCGTACTTGTGTGTTGGGTTTTGCGCTCCCTCTGCTGCTGTGGAAACCATTGTGACGGTCGTGGAGTAGATTAGATGCGTTGGTGAGTGTACGGAAGTCCAAGGAGCTTCAATTGTTCTTCGGTCGCTACGAGAAGAAGTGAAGCAAATTGGTGACAGTCAGGAGAAAAGCAATTGAACAACACACATTCCAGACGAATGCCCTACCTTATACCTACTCCACCAATCTTTTGCGCGTAGCAACGGCATCGACACTCGGCCTCGATGGCCGGCACTCGACACGGCTGTGAAGAGCTGGCTGATGACATCGCCGATACAAACTTTGCTCACTCTGCGGGTGGTACACCACCTGACGCGACTTGCCCCTCCTTTGCGGCTCTGGAAACGCCAAATGTAGATGAAAGGTCCCCGCACCGGCCGTGGTGGGCTGGTGGGGAGTGGGAGGACGTGAGTTCGGAGGACGGAGATGGAAATTGATCGGATGAATGTTCCGGAGTGGGTGGGAATGACTTGACCCGGGATTGTCACGAGATTGACAAAATTCAATAGACGGACTTCGGCATCAACACCGAGACCATCAGAGCACCGCCTGATCCATGAAACCTGGCGTAAGTCAGGTACCACCAGAATGGGCGCGGTGACGATAAAAGGACATTTAGCGCACTTGAAAGTCTTGAACCGCCGAAGGCTGAACTCGGAATACTCGAGGCATACATAGATCGAATCGCATGTTGCTACAGATCACAATGCTGCAGCTGGTGCTGTGCCGTGACATATCGCATATTCTATGCATCTTTGCTTCCACCCTTCTCAGCAGCACCGCCAAAAGCAAGTCTTGAAAGACTGTCAACCACACCCGTCAACCCCTGCTTTTTCGCCGCCACCTGGCTGGGCGTGCTCGAGTAGCTAGGCGGCACGTCCATGGCTGGGTTCTCTGTGAAGAAGCCGCGAGGTCGAAGCAGTCTGCTCAGTATATTAGCATGAGGGTACAATATTGGTCACGAAGCGGACGTATTGACGTACACAGTCATCGGCTCGGCAGGCATGACGGGGTAGTCTTCTGGCGCCGGGAAGTGCGTCAAGCCGAATGTATGCCACAGGACCACATCGGTGTTGACCAGGCTTCCCTCTGGATCTGCTGCGATCCATGCCGGTAGACCTTGTGAAGGCTCGCCGGAGGTCTGCGGTACATGTCGTCCTGCAGGATGGATCTGTTCATCGGAATCTGGGTCGCGTCAGCTCGAATCACAGCACGATGTCCTACCCCAGTCTAGTCGAGTAGTAGGACTCACACTTCGTAACATGCACAGCATGCCTCGCAAACCCTGCCCTCTTCCACACCAAACTCCCCTCTTTCGGCAACAACTTCGGGACCTCCCTACTAACCAACTTATACCCCACCGGCTTCTTACTATACGCATTGATCTTGCCTTCATTAGCCATTTCCCATGTCCTACTACTCGCACCATCGTAATCACTCATACCCTCCTTCATAGTCTCGACCTTCGTCTTCTTAGCGTAGAATGCATTGCCGTAGAAATTCTCTTCGCTGCCGACGGGCGCCTCTGCGGCGACGGCGTCGACGATAGAGATGGTGTTGTTTGGGCCGTCGATGTTGGGATCTACGCGCAGGCAGAAAAGATGTTGGTGGTTGTGGGCGTTGACGCCGGGGTAGACTTCTGTGCCCCAGGGGGCTGCGCTTTCGCCGGGGTTTAGGGCATAGGTGTTCAAGATGCCGGTTAGCTTGATCTCGAGCTGGATCGTGCCGTCTTGGTGTAGGATCCAGTAGACGCAGTATTCGTAGTTCGCTGCGGTGAAGATCTGGCTGATGAGCAGCTTCCTCGCACGAGTGACTGTCGTGCTGTTGTCTCGGAAGTCGGTGTGCTTGAACAGGATCCCTGCGTCCTCTTCGTGGATGCAGATGGCGTTCTTGATCGTCTGCGGGTCGCCATTGCGAGACACGAACGCAGCATCTAGGTAGTGGATCGCTCCTTTGCAGTCGCACCCGAGGGACAGAGAGTTGGTCATGTACCCGCCGCCATACTCGCCGAGATCAAAGGCATGCTTGCGGTGGTGCGGCCGCTCAGGATTACCGTATGGGACGACCATCTCAGCAAGTGATATACGCCAGAAGATCGGTCTGACCGTACCCTTGTCATTGAAGGTGACATTGGAGAGGACTATGCCTTCGCGGTAGTTGAAGCCTATGTGGCAAGACCAGTTCTGCCATTTGACCGTGCGCCCG
This sequence comes from Oleoguttula sp. CCFEE 5521, assembly GCA_036872775.1. Lineage (NCBI taxonomy): Eukaryota > Fungi > Ascomycota > Dothideomycetes > Mycosphaerellales > Teratosphaeriaceae > Oleoguttula > Oleoguttula sp. CCFEE 5521. The sequence goes on from JAVRRP010000084.1 coordinate 13,616, forward strand.
TCCACTGTGAAGGAGACGCCTTCGGGTTGAGTGATGTTGATGGGTTTGAGATCCGTGCGGAAGCCTCCTGCCGCTTTGATGGCTTCGGCATGGTAGTTCGTTGGTGGCGCGGTGTTCAGCGGCCGGCGCACCTTGGGGATGTCGATGTGGATGATCTCCTGGGTGTCGGAGTTGTAGATCGGACAGAAGTCAAGGGGATATGTGTATTGACTGTCGTCGATATGTGGGCGATAGTACATGAGTGCCTGCTGTAGGCGAACACCGCTGCCGAAGCGTTCATCGTAGCCAATCGTCCACGGATCGCAGTACACTTTGTGCATGTCTTGGGGTGGAATGCCAACAATGCCGCACTGCTCAATGACCTTTGCATCTTTCCGCACTACAGTCTCCACGATCTGGAGATCCTCCATAGTAATCAATGGCTGCACTCCTTCCGTGAGGTCCCATGTCACAATTTTGCCCTCGTTCAAGTCCACTGTGCCATCGAAGACTTTGCTTCCGCGTCCGATGGCTACTACATCTGCGACTCGGTGCGGTCGAGCTATAGTCTTGGGCGATGCGACGTAGCGCAGCATCTCTTCCTTGCGGGGCTCCCATAGTGTGACGGTGTTGAAGAAGACGTCTGGGTGCGATTGGCGGATAATCGCAACAGCTGCTGCTATCTCCTCTGTCGACAATGGGTCAAAAGGATGCGGTGGATTGGCGTGTCCTGTGAGGTGAGAAGCCACCTGCTGAAGTCGTTCAAGCACCATCGTGACGGCGTTGCTTTCCAATGTCGATGATGGAACCAGCTCAAGATCGACTTCGAGAAGTGAGAAAATTGAAAGGTACTTTACCTACAACAATTACACGGGGATCATAAGATAATCGCCCCAAGACAGCGTCCACGATACGATACGATACGATACTGCAGGACTTGTCACTGCTCTTATCAACGATGCGTGACAAGATAGAACTCGAGAGCTCTCCATGATCTGCCATCGCCCCGACTCGGATCCGCCTACCGCATTGAGCGTGCTGCCAAGGCATTGAACCTTCTCCGATCGGATGTCCAACGGCCAGCCAATGCCTTTCTTCACGCTACAGTGGTGAAAGCAACTTGAAGTATTCCTGAATGTATGGCGCTCACCGCAGGCGGTTATAGCAGATGATGTACTTGAGTGCCTTTCACTTCAGCACTCGTAGCCGCACTGGGCCGTCGAGATTCAAAGAGAAATCACTTCAACAGTGACATGAGCAGCAAATAGATCAAAGCATGCCTCGCCGGACCAAGTCTCTGGCCGCTGGTCGTCCACCGACTGCTCAGTCATCCAAAGCTTCGCTCTCCTCGCAAGCTACGCGAACCCTGATCCGGACTCATCATGCGCTGCAGAAGCAACTTACAGCTGCGAAAGCTCAAGGTGATCAGACCAAGACAAATGAGATCCAAGCCAAGATCGATTCTCTCGGAGGTCTCGAACGGTACCAGCAAGCCAGCATACAAGGTCAATCGACGGAAAGAGGTGGCGACTCCTCGATTGTGCTTATCAAATTCCTCGAAGACGTATTGCCAGGCTTCAGGGATCGGACCGAGAAGATCAAGCTCCTTGAAGTCGGCGCACTGTCAGTCGAGAATGCGTGCTCGAGATCGAAGCTATTCGATGTGGAGCGTATAGATCTGAATTCCCAGGCTGAGGGGATCTTGCAGCAGGACTTCATGGAACGCCCATTGCCTGCCGACGGAGACGAAATGTTCGACATTATCTCACTCTCGCTCGTGCTGAATTATGTACCTGACAACGTGCAGCGAGGCGAGATGCTCCGGCGGACACGGTCCTTCCTGCAGCGCCAAAGCAAAGACGAGGATGTCCTGCCGGCGCTCTTCTTCGTTCTGCCGGCAGCGTGCGTGACGAACTCACGCTACTTCGACGATGCAACACTTAGCAGCATCATGACTGTTCTGGGCTATGTGGAGATCAAGCGTAAGCAGACTGCGAAGCTTGTGTACTATCTTTACCACCTTACCGCGGATTCGCCTACCAGAAATATATCGTATGGGAAGAAGGAGATCCGATCTGGCGCCACGAGGAACAACTTCAGTGTCGTACTGAATTCGGCCACACAGCCGCCCGCGCCAGGATGAGATATGTGTAGGTTACAGCTCTCACTACATCGAGGCTAATGTGTGCTGTGAGTTGCGAAATATCATTACACACTACATGAAGCTACATTCCAGTCACTGCAAATGTCCACGAAGTGGGTTTGCACGACCACCTTCGCGATATCAGGCTTTGGGCCCACCATAGCCATGGGCACCGCCAGGTGGTCTCCCAAACCTTCCGGCTCCGGGACGATAACCTTCTACTGGCCGCAAGCCAAGGACGGAGCTCACACTCATGGTGGATGTGGCACTCGCTGTGCCTGATACTGTGGTGGTAGAATCGGGATAGATGACATCCAAAGGTGACGGCCAAGGCGCCGGCAGCACGCTGTAAGTTGTGGTGACCGAGGCGGAGGCCGCGGACAGGACGGTCCAAGGCATTGGGAAGGGTGCTGGCGCAACGAAAGACGTCGAAGCAGTTGACGCCGGCGTCTGCGAGGTTGATGCATTGCCCTGCACCGGCCCAGAAGCAGCTCGAAGTATATAGACCAGCTGATCACTGTCCGACGATCCTGGTCCATTGAATGACCAGGAGCTGCACAGTCCGCATGTGTATGGATCATAGCTAGTCGCCACACAACCAGCCGTCTTGTCGCAGGATGTCAGGCAATAATCGAGCGTGAGAGTCTCACCAGGATGTCGCGGGAGGAGATAGTCATCAGGTTCGCAGGAGACACCGCAGTCTAGGGCGCATGTCGAGCCATTGGTGACTGCATGCCAGTTCCCATCACACTCCGGACAAGTCATAGCAGCGAAATTACACTCGCTAGTCGGCGTCGATAGAGCCGCTGTTGTCGCCGTCGCAGTAATACTCACACTCGTCGTTGTCGCTGTTCCCTCTCCCGAATCTCCCTCGGCTTCCTCAGGCACCAACACCAAGAACCCCACATCTTCATCCACCTCCCCCTCCATACTCCCCTGACACAAACCACAATGCCCATGATCATACACAGCCGCCACACACTCCTCCTCATCATCACACCGATTCATACAAACATTCATGCTCGCCGTCCCGTACGCACCAACCAACTCATCGCAGATAGGCCGGAAACTGCACTGGAGTCTGTAAGTCGTGTTTTGCGTGTCTAGGATCCGCAGTCCGTCGCAGGCGGGGCAGGTGATGGCGGCGGGGTTGCAAGTCTCGAGGGAAGGGGCGGGGAGGGTGGATGTGCGGGTTATCGTCACTGCGCCAGTAGGGTACGGGAGAGGCGCAGTGGCCATGGGAGGATGGGCGGACATGTTGAGCCAAGTTGGTTGGGTGGTGACAGGGGTTAGACTGCCGGTACCTGTTGAGTAGGAAGGCAGTAGTCCGAGACGAATGAAAGCTGTGGAGTCTGGGTCTGAGACCGTGCCGTTGATCTTGCCGGTCGCTAGCACGCAGCCATCATCACTTGACCAGGAAGCGCCTACACACGTGGCATTGCGTTCGTCGCATTGCGAGAGGCAGTATGCCGCTGAGAGAGGCTCGGCGAGGGCGTAGCGAGAGGTCGACAGGAGACGCTTGTTGCAGAGGACGCTGTATTGGGTGTTGTGGAGATCTGTGACGGTCTTGCTGTCGCAGGCTGGGCAGCTAAAGGTGCTGAGTGAGCAAGTCATGTTGGTGGAGTTCGGGTTATAGGGAGTAGGATGGGTGATGTTGGGGTACGAAGGTGTAAGCAGCGTGGAGTTGGAGCTCCATGGCGTTGGGTGCGGGTTGTTCGGATTCCAGGCCGTAGGTCGAGTCGCGTTCGTGACGTTTGATGGGCCGCTGGTGTACCATGGTGGTAGGTTCGAGGAATTATACTGCGGTGGTTCCGGGCTTACAACGCCAGTCGCTATGGGTCCAGTACTTGGATGCGATGATGACAAGTTCAACGAATCGTACTGTGGCGGATCAGGGCTCACAATACCAGTAGCTCCAGGTCCGGGACTCGGGTGCGTAGTGAAAGGAGTGGAGTACGTGTTGTTGGCATACGGAGCTGGTGGCGTGGGAGGTCCAGCCGAGACGACCGTGCCCGCACTTGCAGCAACAGTCACTACGACCCCGGGAGATAAAGGCTCAGCTACTGACGAGGTTGCGGCAGCAGGTGGAACATCTGCCATAGCGATAAATGCAGTATAGCCGCGGAGCTTGATCTTACCGAAGATCTTGCGCATTGCCAACGAGCAAGCACCTCCGTCGGTAATGTGCGCGCCTGTGCAGGCGAGTGTGGAGTTGCAAGCTGCGATGCAGTCGAATGGTGTGTGATCTCCGGACTGGAGTGTAATATGGGTGGCTGTTAAGTAGGTCCCGCAGACTACCTGGTAATTCGAGTTTCCGCCCTTCGTGATATTCTGGCCGTCGCAGGCCGGACAGCTTATATTGTCAATTGTACATGTCGAGACTGGATCGATCGCCATGGTGTGCATAAGACTATTGTCTGATGTAGTCGCTGCGATCTGAGCTTGTGCAAAGAAGGGAAGCAGACACAAGGCCGCTGTTTTGGAAGTAAGATAGGAACGCATGAAGGCTAGCAATTGACTGTAGAGACTGGAAGAGACGCTTCGTCGCGACTCGATGGTTGACAGAGGAGGAGAGAGAGTGAGTGTCCAACATACTTATGGCGGCACTGTCAACGCGCTGAGACACGTTCGTACAGCACTGGAATGTGTGAAGACTTGAGGGAAATGAGAAGAGGCCGGACTTAGCTCGATACATGCCAGGTCTGAGTACAACGCCAGTTCGCGTGGACTGCACGAGTACCTGACGAATGAATGACTTCGCTTCTGGTGACTGACAAATGCCTGTGAATGTTCGCCGTGTCTGCACCAGGTCTGGTCTCGCGCTTCGCTGGTAAGTAGCAATGATCGAGATCTCAGCACTCGTCGCACCAGCGGTGTCGAGGCCTGTGGCGACCAATGACTCGGAGCTATACCGACCGCGTAAACGTGGAAAACCAACTGCAATTGGTGAGGGAAGATACATGTAGGATTGAGGTGGTGAATAGTTTCATGAAGTCTCGATGTCTCACTCCGCTCTTGGCGCTGCTTCGGCTAGACTTCACCTCGTTCCGACATGCGATGCGACACCATTACCACCATTGTTACATACATTCGACTCGAGATTCTTACGGAAGGCCGTACCTTGCTTAACGGAATATCGACGTGTCCAGGGAAAGTGCGCGCGATCGCGACAAGTCGATTTGCGTTTGGTGTCCTCGGCTACAAAGCTTCCACACTGCGACACATACGATGGAGACGCTCAACAAGCTCGCAGGCGTGTCCGACGTCACCTCCGCCACTGCCTCCCGCCCGAAGGACTTCCCCGAACCACCTCCCATCCCCGAGGACGATGCGCACAATCGCCCATCTCGCGCCTCCCTTCCCCTAAATCGCCAACCCTCCCACAAATCCTTCCGCTCGCGACGATCAAACTCGAACATCGCCCCTTCCGCACGCCAAAGTCAGGATGAAGCGCGGCAGAGTCACGAGACAGGCAGCGGAGTCAGTGGGGGCGAAGGCAGCGAAGACTTCGAGTGGGGACCGCAGCACCCCTGCTATCCACACTCGAATCCTCACTGCGCACCTGACAGCGACGAGTCGCGCAGGACACGGGTGATCAGGGTGAAGCGCGACTGGCTAGCTAGCGGCGATCTGTACCCGCAGTACGCTAACCTGTACCCCGAGATCCTGGACCCTTGGGTGAGCGACACGGATTTCCGACTCCTCATCGTTGCACTCAACAAACGCCTAGAAGCTGTCTTCAGCCCCTTTACGACTCGAGCCTGGGTCGATGCGGTGTTGGGTGTTGTTACGGGGTTCTTATGGGACGACGCTGGATTCACAGGCGTCAAAATTGGTGTGAAGGGCATTGAAAGATTCGTCGAGGAGTGGAACGAGGGAAAGAGGAGAGAGGGAAGCGAAGTGCGACTAGTGCAGTTGAGGAGGACAGGCTTTGTTAGCCTCGACTTTGTGGTTCCGGACCCAGGCATCGACGTTGCTGGAGAAGAGGAGGAAGACTGAATCGAAGCACTGGTCACACACGATGCTGTTCATGATGGGTGCTGCGCTTAGAGGAGGGATGTCAGCAGACTGTTACATCTGGCGCCTGCAAAAGCTGTCATCAATTCGTAATTCTACATCTGCTTGGCTGCATCTTCTGAGAGCACTTCCGGCCATGAGAAAGACTCTTGTCGAGCACTTCACCTCGATGCATGGTGATGGCACTATCGACAGCTGCGGCCACATCGGCTAATCTCCGTCGCCAACGAATGTCCAAACCCGGCGCGAGCCATATTAGGTTAAGCTTATTTGGCGCCTCCTTCGTCTAGTACTGCTACAAGACGCCACGACGTAATGCGATCGACAGAGCTTCTTTCTGGTAACAAGTACCTGCAGCTAAGAGCAAGTGACAAATCAGGACTCGTACTTATGTCACAAAAACCTCTGCCTTCGAGGAAGCCCGGACGAAATTGGCGCCTATGGCCGCGCTATTCCCGCGCTTTCAGAATGGCAAGATGTAAAGCGTCTTCCGAGGCTGTGGCATTGTGCAGCTCTGCAAGTACAGCACCTAGCTCAGAGCATTCAGTGCTTGCGAAGAATGACGAACAGCGCCGTGAACGAAGAACAGGCCGCTACTTTGAACCAGCTCTCCTTCCACCGAAAAGTGCGTGCCTAGCATCCGGAGATGTGTGGTCTTTGTTCGAGCCTGGCAGTGTTGTTTAACGCACACTCGACAAGATTTAAGCTCCGACGAGGCGCTTACCCCAGGAACCTTGGCAACTCTGAATTTAGACTTACCTAGGCAAAATCAGCAACTACAGCTGGACTGTGACTGGATGAGATGTCTCAGGTGATGCGGGGGAGAGAACAAACGCTCAACGGCCATGCTTGGTGGCACTTCTCTAGGATCGCCCTTGACGTTTTGATCGAAGACGCAAGACGTGCTTCGCGCCAGTATGGCGCATGCTGCTATATACCTCACGGGAATAATGCAGTTCGACCTCAGAGCTATTGTACGATGCATTAATTGCAATGCTTAGCCAACGGAAATGCTGGACAGTTGACCCTTTCATGGGGACAAAGTTCGCAAGATGACGATCATGTCACGATCCGTCACGTAGTGTGTGAAACGTCCTCCAGCTAGGTGCAAGCGCGAAGCGACGTCGTAACGACTCCAGCGGCGGACGTAGGGGTATATAGGTTTGTCCAATGCTGCTATTATGCTTCCACCCTGTAAGTCTGCAAGACCACACAGCATCATCTCCACGTCTCCACCTTCACAAACATGGTCATGTTACACACTCTCGCCTTCATGGCTGGCACTGCCATGGCCATGCCGCACCTCATGAACGACCCCGTTGCTTTGCGAAACGCACGAGATCTCATTGCCCGTCGAGCAGACCACATCTCGCGCGCCACCCAAGATCCCCTCGGCGTCAGCAAAGCCGAAACAAACTGTGGTCCTGTCCCTTGTCCGACGTTCAGCGAAGCAGACCAGCACATCACGTTGACTGGGCAGTATGCATACGCATCGCCCGGTGCAGGAGATATAAGAGGGCAAGTCTGTCGTGCTGATCACGAAGCCATCGACTAACGCAGTCTCATAGGCCATGCCCAGGCTTAAACGCTGCTGCCAACCACGGCTATTTACCGCGTAACGGCATCGCATCCATTGAGCAGACGGTTGCGGGCCTCGGCGCGCTGTACAATCTTGCGCCCGATGCTACTGCCTTCCTTGCCGCGTACGCTATTGCTACTGATGGCAACCTTGCCGAAGGCGTGTGGTCCATCGGTGGCCCGCTGCCGGCGGACCCCATCAGCGGCGGCCTCCTCGGGACAGGTCAAGGGATAAGTTACTCCCATAACAGCTATGAGGGTGACGCTTCGATTGGTATGGCGCTCGTCAAGCCTGTCTTCCCAGCTGGAGGTATGCTGACAAGCACCAGGCCGTAACGACGCCTACACCAACCATGGCGACGCCCACTCCCTCAACATCACCAAGTTCGAAGCCGTCTACGCTCTCGGTGGACCCGAAGATCGCTACACGCTCGACAAGTTCCGCTCTCGCTTCGAAGCAGTCCAGGACGAAAGTATCGCCAACAACCCATACTACTTCACCGGCCTCTTCTCCACAGTCGTCGTCGTACCTGCCGCGTACAACTTCGTCATCAACCTCGTGAGTCCCCGCCGACGCAGTCGAATGTCCTCTTCAACACAGCACTAACACTTCCTGCCCAACAGATGTCCAACCACTCCGCCGCCGTCCCCTCCGGCTACCTCGACGGCTACAACTTCAAGACCTTCTTCGGCGTCAGCGGCAATCCCGGCTCATTCGTGTGGAACCGCGGCCAGGAGCGCGTGCCCGAAGACTGGGTCCGTGTTTCCTATGCCCCTCGCTTCCTGCCTACATCACACTGACACACATTGCAGTACCGCCGACCTTCCTATAACCCATACAATGTCCCCGCGGTCGTCGAGGACCTTGCGATCGGCTATGCCGCATACCCGAACACACTAAAGATAGGCGGTAATACCGGAAAGACGAACTCGTTCGTCGGGTTGAATGTTGCGGATCTCAGTGGAGGTGTTTACGTGCGTCTCCCTTGTTCGAAACTTTTGCACCATGATACGTTGCTGACACGCTCTGCAGCACGCCAACACGCTGTTCCAAGGGAACAACTTTGCCTGCTTCGCGTTCCAGCTCATGCAGCAGGGAATCCCGGATTTCCTCAACAACGCTATACTGGATTTGGGAACGGTCACGAGCTTCATCAACAAGTATATTGGAGGATATGTAGGTGGCCTCGGGTGCCCGCAATTGGGCCAGTATGACTTGGGCTTGTTCGATCAGTTCCCTGGGTATAAGTATAGCCCTACTGGACCGGCTACGAACTACAAGGAGTAGAGGCGACGACATGATCAGAGAGCCATGAATTTGGAATAGATATCCGACTGGCCAGTGTGAGGAGATCAGGAAGAAGGGTGACAGGGTGCAAGTAGCCCTAATGTCCCACATTACGAAAAGCAATTTAATGAAGCCTGTATGATACTAAAAAGCTTGCTCATATCTTCTCATCATCCATAATATCGCGTTACACATAGATACAGCTTGCAATGAAGCCGCTTCTCAATCATCTCATCGTGCCTTAACACCCACCCCCACCACCGCAGCCTCCGCCACCTCCTCCTCCGCAACCTCCACCACCACCTCCTCCTCCACATGCACCACCTGACGCCCCTCCACCACAACCTCCCGCAGCGCCTCCAGCACAACTTCCTGCGCCACCAGCACCAGCACAGCCTCCAGCCGCGACTCCGCCGCCACAGGTCCCTGCTGCACAGCCTCCAGCCGCTCCAGCGCTATACGTCATGCAGCCAGGCGCCACAGCGTAGTAGCCTGCCGAGTATGGCATGGCGCCGTAGTATGGCATGTACATGGGCATGTAGACGGGGTACCCGTAAGCGTCACTGTAGTAGTAGTCGTCTTTCTTTGGTGCGGGTTTGCCCTTCTTCTTGGCGCGAGCGCAGGCGGCTTGATAGGCGGCTTCGAGTTTGGCCGCTTTCTCTTTGGCGATTTTGTCGTATTTGCCGGAGTCGTCTGTGGGCCGGACGGCGTTGTGGGCTGAGATGTGGACGCTTTTCTTGGGGTCTTGGGGCGAGGAGTGGAGCTGGTCGGCGACTTGAACGCTGGAGGTGTTGAAGAGGCGAGAGACGGACGAGGTGGCGCTCTCACGTAATGTTTCACAGTACCAGCACCAGAAGGACGTCAGCATGGTGCAGTGTATGACAGCATAAGCGAGTGAGGGATGGTGGAAACCTACTGTGCACTCCGAGTACGGCTCCTTGTACAGCTTCTGATAGTGCTTCGACGTCCAAGCAAAAGCATCATTCAATTGTGTCTCCGGAACCTTGTCATCATGGTCGATGAATTGCCTAGTAACGTCGATAGTATAAGCAAAGTACAATGTCGGGTGAAGTTGATGCGTATGCCATGCAAGATCAACGTCCAGCGTCGGCACTGCCATATGCAGAGGGTCTCTCATGATATCCACAAAGCGCGAGTACTTCGTGATCAGTCTCGACATCGTGGACAGCAACGCAGGTGAATGTAGCCAATCGATGTTGTGCATTTTCTCGATGAAGCTCCCCTGGCGAATCACCGCACCCACAAGATTGAGCGCGAATGGCGAGTCGTTCTCCCAATACCGCGACATCATCTTGCGGAAAAGGATCTTCTCGCCACGCGTGAGAACGCCGGACAATGTTGTTCCTTTGGCGACTCTGACGTAGCTTGCGTCGTCCATGATGCGGTTTTCGAGCATGTCGCGGATGCCGGCGATGCTGCAGTTCTTGCCTGCGCCGCGGAGACGGGGTTTGTTGAGGATGTCTTGGCCGAGGCCGAGCTTGAGAAGGTTGTTGATTGTATTGAAGGAGCTTTTGTGTACTCTGGCTGCGTAGCGCGCAGAGGGCTGCGAGGGAAGTCAGATCAGCTCCCGGTTGGGCAAAAGCATGGACTGTGATCTGGGTGGGACATACTTGGATCGGCACACCATCTGGACTTAGCAGAGTACCAGGCATAGGTGTGTCGTCAGCGATCAAGCTCTTCACATCCCTGCAGAACTTGTCTGCTCGAAGATTGTCGTGAGACATATCAACATTGCAGTGTGTGCAAGCTTGCTTAAAGTCAGGCTCGCAGTAGCCGGTACCTACAGTGAAATCAGTAACGTACCCTATGTGAAGCCTCACGGTTGCGTCTGACCTTTCTCCAACAGCCTGTCAAGGATGAGCTCATACGACATCTCCCCAATGGCATTCGGGAAGGCAGAAGCCCACTCGTTCTGATCACACGTCGTCCAGGGCACCTTTGTATCTTTGTGACAGGTCGGACAGCCGACAGTCTTCATCGATGGCCCGTCGAGGCAGTCCCAAGGTAGTCCCGTGAGCTCCTGAAACTCCATTTCGGCATTCTTGGCAGCATACGCAAAGCTCTTTGAGTCGATCCGCGGCACGACAGCCGCCCAGGGGAAGTTTGTGTTCCAAAGATGCATCTTGCCACCTCTGATGCAATCTTCAAAGTAAGCGCGAGGGTTGAGCATATACGCGTGCCATACCATGAGGACATCAACAGGCGGCATGTTCGACTCGTCGAACACAAGGAGCTCTCGCTTCGAGAATCCAGGCTTGTAGTATGCTCCGCTGTCCCCGTCCTCTGCGTAGGAGATCATCGTTGGAGCAAGACCAGCAGGTGCGATGGCAGTGATCCAATTCTCGAAGCGATCGACTGCTCGTGCGACGTAGATGGCCCATCGCTTCTCGGCTAACTTGACGAGGAGTTCATCGCGCTGGGCGTCTGCAGGTACGAGTGAATTGCTGACGCCGAAGGCGCCATCCGTCTTTCCGACATCCTGGCGGAGACGGTAGAGGCATTCCAGCAACTTCAAGTGGGCGATGGTCTCATCGACTGTGGGTAGCTTGTCGGTTGAAGGGCCGCTGAGACTTAGGTTCGAGAAGCCAGCGGTGATATCAGGTGGCGGGATGGCATCGTCGAGGTCGTATTGTGGAGGCTGCTGATTCTCGGCATAGGTAGGCGGAGCTGGTGGCGGACTAGGGCGACCTCTCGATTCTGCTTCCGCGAGAGCTTCTTTCTCTTTGTCGGCGTAGCGAGATAGGACTCTGCTTAGTCTGGAGGGCATGGTGGCGAGATAGCCGATGGAAAGCGAAGAGGAACACCAACGCAAAGGATAGTGTGGCGTAACAGACGTTATACTGAATGTATAGCAGTGCGATCAAAGGAATAAAACGGTATTAATGGCAATGATGGATTGAAAGGTGTGCAACATGTAGTGTACAAGATTATGGAGGAAGTCAATACATCACATATACGCCCAATCGCATAGCCACCGTACCGATCATCACCTCCCGCACTACGGCACAACCACAATCCTTCACGAGGTCAGCTCCTGCGCGATAGAGTAGTGATGTGCAGCGCGGCACAGCCATCCGATCACAAGGTGCTTCTAGCGGCCTTCTAGTGCCAATCAAGCCCCAGTCAATGGCCTCGCTTAGCGTGCTAAGCCTCACTTCGAAGCGCTCTTGTGCCGAACTGATGCCTCAGGTCGCCGTACTGGAATTCTGTTGCCTACGAGTATTGGATGCAGATGGGACGCCATAGGGCTGCCAAGGAGGGCATATCGGAAGCAAAGCATGCATGTGGCTTACAGTGCGGTCACGCTTGCCAGTGCGATTGAGTTCCAGTGCAATGAGATGGAATTCGGGAGCCTGGACGGTTATGCATTGGCGAAACAGATGAATCACGTGCAGATGTCTGTACGATGTGACGCTCTATGAACTCTCTCTCGTGAGATCTACACGGCTGAACAGCACCCATCATCGTCATGACCATTACGCTGGGTCATGCTGCTTGCTCGCCACCTCTCGCGGTCGTCTGCAAAGCACCATAGTCATCTGAATTCCTTAGAGACGACAAACTTGAGCTATGCTGTTCATCTCGTGCGCGTTGATCTAAACAGTTGCCTGCACTCACTGCACGTGATCTGGCGGTGCAGCACCTCCGCCTGCCGCTATGACCAAGGTTAATCGAATCCGCATGTGTCTGACACTTCGCAGGCAGCTCCGGATTGGCGGAGAATGATCTTTCAATGATGTAGCCCGAACGTCGTCCCGCTGGCCTACGACCCTGCACCGTGCTAATATCGCTGCCTGGTCAAATCTGCCGCGCGATCATGCAACACTCTAGCATGAACACCCGTGAAGGATTCGGGGCTGCAGGTGCTCAAGGCTGATGCTGATGAGGGTTGGCGACGAGTAGCCTCAATAGCTAGCAATGCTCATAGCTGCTTGCCCATGAACTTCCTTTTCTGGAAGCTTAGCCACCACTGTAACATAGTCAGTATTCACAGCTCGTGTGCGTCCATGTCCCTCAATCTGCCGGCGGGGACTACACATCGGGCAGACTCACCTTACTGGGCACCCCGCTCCCGTCCGCGAATACCCTATCTAGCAGCCTGCGTGCCAGCTCCTGCCGCACCTGCATCAAATACTGCCTCAACACCTCCGCCTCATTCCTGTCCGCAGGCGCCTCGTAGGCCTGATTCAACGGGAACCCCGCATCCCCCGGGATGGCAAAGTTGCTGTCCAGCGCCACATTCATCACAGCCTTCTCGGCTTCCCTCCGTGCAATGCCAGGCTTGATCTTGCCCAGAATCTCGCTGACGTAGAGAATGCCATAGATGAGTACGCGATCTGCGGGGCCCTTGATCTCGAAGTTGCGGAAGAAGGTGTTTGCGCGGAAGAGGGAGAGGATCTCGTCTAGAGGGTCGTAGGAAGGGGATTCGGCCGTGAGGGTCTGCTCTTCGGCTGGAGGGACTGCAGGGAGCTGTTGGGCGGGACCTCGTGTGCGGGTTCGCAGGGGGAGGAGGGCGAAGTTACCGATTGTTTGTTGGTTTGGCTCGTCCAGGAAGATGGAGTGGTAGGCAGGCATTGTGGGCGGTATCGTGGTGAAGGGTAAAAGTGAGCTACAGACTAGTCTGGGAGCACACGATTTGTTCAGTGGTAATGTAGTGCACTGAGGATTGTGTATGAAGCAGCGGGTAGTCGCAGATAGCTAGAGGGCCAAAGTACAATCGAGGGCAACCTCGAACGCTGACGCAGCATATTGGGGGGGACCGTGTACGGAGAAACGTATGGCCGAGGCTAAAGTGCAACGCGTGAAGTTCAAGGGTCGACGCGTGCTGTGCAGTGTGGACTTCAATGAAGTGCTGTAGAGTACTGGAATACTGAGCGCTAGATATCGCCACCCACACTCACTGCAATCATGTCCGACTCCGAAGATGGCATGGACATTGATGTCCCCACCACATCAAACGACGTCCACTTCTCCAGCGCAAGCAATGCCAAAGGCAAACGTTCCGCTGCGAACCTCCCAGTCGAGATCGAGGACAACCTCCCATGGGTGGAGAAGTACCGCCCTGCCTCATTGTCAGACGTGAGTGGCCACCAGGATATCCTTGCTACGATCAACAAGTTCGTGGACGCAAATCGACTACCGCATCTGCTACTCTACGGCCCGCCGGGAACAGGAAAGACGTCCACAGTGCTGGCCTTAGCAAGGAAGATCTACGGCAATAAGAACATGCGACAGATGGTGCTCGAGCTCAACGCCAGTGACGATCGTGGTATAGACGTGGTCCGCGAACAGATCAAGACTTTCTCCTCGACAAAGCAGATCTTCGCCGGGAGCTTCGACAAATCAGACACCAGCAATGTGGCAGGCTATAAGCTCATTATTCTGGATGAAGCTGATGCCATGACATCTACTGCTCAGATGGCGTTGCGAAGGATCATGGAGAAATATACGGCAAATACGCGCTTTTGCATCATTGCAAACTATACCCATAAGCTTTCGCCAGCGCTACTGTCAAGATGTACGCGCTTCCGCTTCTCGCCACTCAAAGAAAAGGACATCCGGGTGCTAGTCGATAAGGTCATCCTCGAAGAGAATGTCAACATCGCTCCAGATGCTGTGGACAGCCTTGTCACACTAGCGAAAGGCGATATGCGGCGGGCGCTCAACGTGCTGCAGGCTTGCCATGCCTCGTCGACGCCACTTCACATCCCTGGCGCGCCGCTGCAAGACGACGCAGACATTGACCGCGATCTGATTACGCAAGAGACGATTTTCGACTGCATCGCTGCTCCACATCCGGCTGACATCGAGACAATCGTACAGACTCTGCTCACTACATCAAACATCGGCTCGTGTCTAAGCACGATCAACGCGCTGAAGAAAGCCAAAGGTCTTGCACTCGCCGACATTTTGACAGCTATGGGAGAGCAGCTGGCGGATATTGAGGTGCCAGCACAGACGCGAGTGGCTTGGCTGGAAGGGCTGGCGGAGATCGAGTATAGGCTCAGCGGAGGTGGAAGCGAGAGTGTGCAGACGGGTGGTCTGGTGGGTGTCGTGAGAGGCGGAGTAGGGATCATGCAGCGGACGGAAGCTTGAGCTGAAGGCGATGTGATTGACGGACTAGCTGATGATTAGCGCTGGCGTTCAGGGTGCGGGCACTGTGTAAGTACTATACGAAACTACAAGCACTTCACTAAGCTACTCCATCGCTCCTTCCGCTTCTCCCAGAGGTGCTCTGTGCGGCATTCTGCAGCTTCCCGCAAGACGGGATAGCACTCCCCGCTACAAACGAAGACCAACGTGTCATCTCATACCTAGCTCTCAGGCTCCGATCACGCTTGTAATCTCTCTCACTTCCTGGAACCGACCAGATCACGGCCTCGCCACGATCAAGATGTATGCTTCACGCCTCTCCTCTCGCAGCATCGCCCACTAATCGCAACATCAGGCCGTACTACCACCTCCCAGCCAACTACGACCTTTCCGACGAGAGCGATACATCAGGCCATACGGATGCTGCAGACGACGCTATCTCCGACAACGAGTCCTCAATGGAAGAAATCATCGTCGACGTGGGCGGCTGTCCCGTCCACTTCACCGTCCCAAAGAATCGTAACGCCAGTCCTCCACCAGAAGACGATGCCGAGCTAGAAGCCCAAGGCCGTGCCTTCATGGCCGAGCTTGAGGAGGTCGAATCGTTTTTGACGCCGGAGATCTGGGCCCAGTACCGCGCTGCTATGAAAGCTGAGGATGAGCAGAACGCGGCTGACCGCGCACTCTTGGTGGAGCTCGAGGCAGTAGAAGGTGCGATGACGCGTGAGATCTGGGATCGGGTTTGGGCTGGCAAGACTAAAGCGCAGCTCGATCGTGTACTTGCGCTCAAGCGACAGCAGGTGGATGCGCAGCAGCGGGAGTATCGGGACGAGATCATGGATCCGGAGGGGACTGTGGAGGGCATGATTGAGGCGATGAAGCTGCTGGCTGTGGCGAAGGGGAAGCATGTGAGTCGTCCGCGTTGCCTTCCCGATGGCTTCTCATCGGATACTATACCTTTGGACAAGCTGACGACGCGGTAGTTGCGAGACGTGCAAGCGAAGCTCGAGCAGAATGAGACTAAACCACGAAGTGCGAGGAAGTGGCCCCATGATGAGAATGTGCGAGAGATCTTGAAGGGGTACGATTATCTCAAGGAGAGCCTGCAGCGTGAGGGTGGTAGTCCATGCAACGCAGAGGAGACCGGACTCGTGCTGAAGAAGCTGGCGAGCGTGGAAGCGCAGCGCATGTTCCTTGAGTTTGGCGACCACGACCCGGCACTCAGGTTGGGATCTCAGCGTCGTAGGTCTCCCGAGGTGGGGAAGATGGATCGATCGACAACGCCGTGTGGGCTGACTAGCAGCCCGGGAGATCGCAGCGGGTAGGTCTTACAACGGGCTGAGTGTCGCCATGAGTAGCGCTGCTTTGTAGCCTCGAACAAATAGGCTGATAGAATCGAGATGTAGAGGAGACAAGTTCAGAAACGAAGCCTTGCACGTTTTGTACGTTCGCTGATACTACTGCGACTGCTTGCTTATGCGCACAACTGGCTTCGAAGTTGGGCTGCCGATATGTTAGCCTGTCGCTAGCGAGGGTGCTCTAGTGAGCTCGTCACGCCGCAAACTTACTCTGCTCCCAGCCACAACATATCCGGTCTGCTGTCTAAACAATTGTCAGCCTCACTTCTCACACTAGGCAATGTCAAGGTCATCTCACAATGCCCACCAGCATCAGCAAAGGTCTTCGTCTTCGTCACAAGTGACATATCGAGATCTGCGATGATTAGCTGCTCCGAGCCAGACTCAGCAGCCTTCAAAATCCGTCCATCTGGTCCAATGATCGCCGACGAGCCCGCGACTGGGCTGCCCATGATCGGGCTACCTGCTGTTTTCATGGCGTCTATGCCGGGTTGCGATAAGACTGCCGTGCAATGCAGGACAAAGGCACCAGCTTCCGCGGCGTACGTTTGGGACAGGTTGCGACAGCCTGGTGTGATGCTCGTTAGCACGCTTCAGGGATTCAATACTGTGGTTTCAGTCTTTCTCACCTTGCTCTGACATTGACCAGAAGCCCGGGGAGCCATCTACGAATGGATCCAGAGGTGGCCAAGCAGCGATGTGGATCTGCTCCTGCTGCGAGAGCGTGTAGTACTTCAGCAGCGGCTGGATGTGCTCCCTTGACAGCTGTCAGCGACTGCGACGGAGTGCATTCCTTTTGAACAATGTAGAGCTCACCAGCAAGAAAGGCTCCCCACCCTTGGTCCATCATCTGGAAGCTGCACAACACTCGCCAAACAATCCCCACTCGCATCCCCGAAGATCGTCCGCTCCATGTGCGTCGGCTTCATCTTCCTCCGCTTCATCTGAATACTACCCTTGTCATCAATCAACGCCTGACTAATATAAACACTCTCACCGTCCCGCTCCGAGAACCCCAACCCGACGTTAATCCCGTGCTCCGCAGCCGCATCGCAAATCTGCCGCATCTGCGGGCTGTTGACGGAGAGGCTGTTCTCGACGTACTTGACGCCGAGATCGAAATCTACTGGACGAGACCAGATCCAGGCTGGGTAGCCGGGGATCCAGCATTCTGGGAAGACAACTAGGGTTGCTTTGGCTTGCGCTGCTTCGGCGATGAGGGTGCATGTTTTGGCTACGGTGGCGGCCAGGTCGAGCCAGACGGGCTCGTGTTGGGTGACGGCCACACGCACGGTCTTTGAAGGCATCGTGGATGCTGTCCAAGTGGCGAATATGAGGTACTGTACAACTATATCTGTTCCGGACGGGAGAGGATAGTGAGGACTAACTCTTGGACGATAAGGAAATAAGAGAGAGAGTAATTTCTGTACCAACTTCGCTGAGTTGTAGGTGCTCCTACTTTAGTGACATAGCAAAGCCGGATAGCATCAGTCCTTTTGCCATGTATCGTGCATCCAGAACGGCGGGGTTGCTGTGCTAGGAACTAAATGAAGCTAGATCAACGTTCGCGCATAAGGAAGTCTGATACGGGATTTCGGTCCTCCAATCGGCTTCGGCAGCTAGGAATACATCTTAAAGACTCAATTTCTTGAACGAGGCAGAAGTGGACCTGCAAAGCGAATGAATGATGCGAACGTTTGTACAGTAGAGCCAGGACTACATACCTCTTCGCTTGCTATATGACTGCCCCATGCCCAGGGAATGCTGTCGGGCTCCTCCTACGCCAGCGCCAGAAAGAACAAAGATTGCCCCAAGTGTCTCCGCTCGTAAGCCGAAGACACCCTTCACTGTGCAGCAGTCCTCTCAGCCCTTGAGATCGCTACTGACCAATTTCCTCAAAATATCATCTCGTCATCTCATTGTCTGCAAAGTCACTCGTCATCTTTTAGAGTATCTCCTTGAGCTTCCTCTTCTGTTCGCCACTCAGACTCGTTGGGTACTTGATGTTCACGCCCACCACAAGATCGCCTCTCACAGTCGGCGTCTTGCTCTTGGGCATGCCGAGTTGTGGGAAGCGTTCCGTCCAGGTAGGTTGTGTTGGACCCGCACTCGAGACGTTGACTTGCCGCTTGTCGATTGTAGCCACCGTTCTCGACCAGCCTGTCAAAGCCTCTTTCAGGTCGATGTCGACCATGTGCTTCAAGTCGTCTCCATCACGCGTGAAAAGCGGATGTGGCTTCTCCTTGACGATGAAATGCAGATCTTGCGTTCCGCCCTCGACTTGATCGCCCATGTCTGGGTACTTGATCTTCGATCCAGCTTTGAGACCTTTCTTGATCGGCACGCTGAGGATCTTATCTTCGACACTCTGCTTCCCAGTCTGAGCGTCGTAGGTCTTTCGTTGCACTTTCAACTTCTTCGTCGTGCCTTCGTAGATGTCCTCCAGTGATATGGCGATGGGCTTTTCGACGACAGTGGTCTCGGGTTCTGCCTCCCGCCGCCGTACGCCAGCTCCGCCAAAAGATGTAGGACCTCCTGCTCTTCGGCTGCTGTTTCCGAAGCCACCGAATGGACTTCCACCGCTTCCGAACATCCCCTCAAAACCATCATCGTCTCCTCCCGCTCCTCCCCCTGCACTCTTCATGAACTGCGCGAATATGTCGTTCGGATC
>JAVRRP010000085.1:0-32613 GCA_036872775.1 Oleoguttula sp. CCFEE 5521
CCGGCGGCATACACATCGGCGACATACCCCTGCCCATCCCACCAGGTGGCGGCGGAAACCCCGGTGGCATGCCCATACCTCCGAACCCTCCTACGGGCGGCCCTCCGAAACCTGGCGGCATGCCCATCGGCGGCATCCCCCCGCCAAACCCTCCCATCGCGCCTGGTCCTTGGTGAAGCATAGGATTACTATCAGCCTGGCCGGCGGCGTTGTAAGAGTTCGTGATACTATCAATAACACTCTGTGCCTTCTCGTGCCCGATTTGCTGGTAGTAGTCGACGACGTTGCGCATGTGGTTGCGGCCGCTGTTGTGGGCTTTGCGGACGGACATGCTGTCGTGGGTGAGGTAGACGTCGCAGTAGTCGCAGAAGAATTTGGGCATCTTGAGGGAGGGGGTAGGCGCACGAGGCGCGGTCGTGAAGGGCTCTTGGTCGACAGTACGGTGCGATGGACACGAGTCTATTTAGTGACCGTGCAACAAGCGAGATGGGAGAGTGATAGTGAGATAGCGCGTGAAGTTTGCTACGAAACGATCTTGAGGTCGCGGGAGTGAAGCTTGGAAGTGATCACATGACCTCGTGCCTTTCTCGTGTCGCACATCTACGCGACTTCCCCTCCACCCCCCGCACCTTGAACAACACAGGAGCACAGTCTCGGCATTCTTACAATTCTTTTGTAGTGACGGGTCTTGGATTTACGGTCGCATACTACTCGCAGTAATGACTACCGCTATTCCCAAGAACTCCGTCTGGTCCGCCATGTCCTATGCACCCCCCCGCGGGCCCTGCAACCACAAAGCCTCCCTCCTCTCAGCGAGCTGTCCTTGTCTGCGCTTCATGCTGCATCCGATCAAAGTAAGTGGCTTCCTCGCCAGCCCGTCTCACTTGTTTGTAGCCTTCCTAACATCCCACCTAGGCCGCCTCAAGTTTCGAATGCGATGGCTGCGCCCATCACGCCAGCTTCCACTCCCTCGAGAATCCTGCCGAAGACGCTGTTGTGAAGAAGTGGGCTGCTGCTGAACAACTGGCAAAGGAGCAACAGCAGGCAATCGCGGGCGCTGGTGGGAGTAAGAAGCGCAAGCTCCTCGTCGAACGCGATACAGGTGCGAGCGCAGAACTGGTGGAGCTAGAGGAGGTCGTGGAGGTCGCCAGACCCAAAGCACGTGGATCGGCGAAAAAAAAGCTAGGAAGAATGGCAGCGGTAGAGCACTGAGCGGGCCCCATTGCTGCATCCCCGTGAGCAACACCCTCCAATCCAATCTGGATGATCGCCGCTGGTCGACGTTTAGAATCGAAAGTGCTGTCCAAGCCCGAATAGGACGACGACGAAGAAGGTGCCGCTGCGATCCGTATATCTGTGCAACATGCGCGACGGACACAGATGCTCCAGCGCGAGTCAACGACACCAGTGCACTTCTGCACCACTCCTTCCCAGAGACCCTGGGCCCAGTCTGCTGGACGCTGCGCAGGAAGTCCTGAATACGCACCTGAGTCGTCCGATATGAGCGTCGGCGTGCATCAGGTAGCAGAGTACAGTCGAATGATAAGCGTCAGGGCATCCAAGCCCATGCCGAAGAGCTCAGCCTAAGTTTATCATTGAGATAGTGAGAAGGAGCCCGTTCGCAGCATGTCGATGACTACGACCAGCCGTGGCATGATCGAGACGCAGAGTCTCATTCTGTAGCTCTCACTCCTTCACTGCCGACGCTGTCCCTTCCTTCCCCTCCCTCCAGTAAATATGGCCTTCACTCCCTCAGCCATAGTGACGATGATGACAGCTACCAGATACTGAATCCCCGCCACGATCCAGCGAGCAGGCCACCAGAGCTTGTTGTCCGGGTCCTTGACATTGCCCGCGCCGCGAAGGAAGCGGGAGGACGTTGATTCCTGTTGAATTTGCCGGGAAGACATCGTTAAGATATGATGGTGTCGATATTTACTGGTGATCTGAATTCAATTTGCTACGCCGGTCAAGTAAGTAGAGGGCGATGTGATCGGAAAGAGAAAACGGGTTTTGCATTATTGAGAGGCGGGAATCTTACATAGTCCGTCCAATGTGACTGGAGTACATGTATGTCATAGTGGTGGCGAATAAGGTACACACCGGATGTCGACGGGACCTGCAGCATGGCCGTTGCCAAGGGAGTTGACGATCCAACGTACTGTATTGCAGCACCTCCACGCCGCGGTCCCTTATCGACAATGAAACAACGACGACGCTGCGAGGGAGGGCACGAGCGATGGGTTTGAATATGGTCCAGTGCTATCGCTCTACGCAGACCCTGACCTCTGTTCCAACGCCAAGCAGCCTGCTGCACCGCATACACTCCCTTCTGCAAAAGCATCAGAGCTTGCCAGCGCGCCAAGTCACGCCGATCATGTGCATCGTTCCAATCCGTAAAAGCGTGTATCATCACGCCCGCGACCCAAACGTCCAATTCCAGCACCTGCCGAAGCGCAGCTTGAACTCCTCTCCAACTCCACTGCCAAAGCACCCCCTCATGAACTCCCCCTCTCCTCACCACTCCAGACAAATCTCCTCACAACGCCCCCAACAGACTCTCCGCAGCAGGACTAGCCAAGAAGGCCACGGTCAACGCACCACCAAGAGCCATGTAGCTCCCAGCCGTCGCCGCGTGAGACAAAGCCTTCTTGACCATCTTCATCCTCTTTGCAGGCCTCGGCTTGATCGGCTCACCCAGCAATTTCAGCCAATCCACATCTGACATGTCCGCGAAAGGATCCTCAATGGCGCGAGCCTTCTTCTTGCGGGGGCCGGAGGGCGCGATCACATCAGTGTCTGTGATGGAGGGGATATCGGTGAAAGTGATATCGTTGAGCGTGGTCTCAGCAACTGAACCGGAGGGCGCAAAGGCATTCTTCAAAGACTCGAGGGTCTGGGCGGTCGCAACTGGAGGCAAGCCGACAGAGTCCTCGGAGATCTCGTTGGCCTTGCGCTTGAGGTGTGTGGAAGCGGTGGGAGCGATCCTCTCCTCAATCTTCGCCGCGCGGTCTTCGACGAGATTCATGATGTCTACCTTGCTGGTTGTCTTCGGCTGTACAGCCTGGTAGGCTGGCACTATGGGCAGAGTGGCAGGCTGAGGATCATAGTACCCGGTACCTTGGGGGTAGACGTACGAAGATGCAGCGTAATAGGGGTTGGTGTACTGGTAAGCAGAGCCAGAGCCCCACACTCCAGTGTCATGGCCAAAGTAAGCGTCGTCGACAGACCTGCGTACTGGGGCGTCCCAACGACGACTGTTGTCAGCATGAGCAGCGGGATACGGATTCATTGACGAGGCTGGCTGGGTGCTCGCGTACGGCTTCGAGTGATACTGCGCCGTGATAGCCGCCGACGATGCCTCTGCAAAGTTTGGAGGCAGAGAGACCTTGAAGGTACTGTGTGGCACCTCATAGCCGCGCACAGGGTCATAGTGCGGCTTCTTCGAGGCAGCAGCCGACTCAGTGGCCGGAGGAGCGGTGCCGAAGCTGCTGGTACCGAGCTCTGGGGACGGCTCACGCTTGCTTGACAAGACCTCTGGCGCCTCGTCTTCCACATCTGAGTCGGCCATGTTGCTGTCCGCGTCGTCCGAGGCAGCACTATTGTCGTCGTTCTCCTCGTCGGAGTGGTAGCTCTCCTCTTCCTCTTCCTCAGCATCGGAGACATCCTCACTCATGGCGTAGACATCGTCATACTCACCCCATGCGTAGGTGTCCGGGATGACCTTCTCTTGCACCGACTCGGTCACGACGTTGACGTCCTCGGGCTCGTCCGCAGCGGAGTATTCGTATCCCGTGGGCTCATCAAGATCGATGGGCGCCTGCTGAGACCCGATCTTGTCACTTCCTTGCTCTGGGGTAGTCTGCGCAGAGGATGTCAAGTTGTTGTAGCTTCGCTCCATCTCACTTGCATCAGAGTCGTAGTCGGAGTCGTCGCCGTCGGGCACGGTGAAGCTATTCGAGGTGCTGGTCGCCATCTTCGGGTAGGTGGGGATGCCAGGGATACTAGGCTGGCCAGCGATGTCGATGGTGAGGGTGAGACCGTCATGCTTGTCTGAATCATGTTTAGTGATAATGCCACTGCGAGCCAGGATAGTGAAAATGTCAGACTCACCATTCGATCTGACGACTTCATCACCCAGCTTCACCACATCACCGGTGTGGAGGCGACGCAGCTCGGAGCCGGACAGCTTCATGCCGTTCACTGTGGTACCGTGCATGGAGTGGAGATCCATGATGTTGACAGCGCCGGGAGCGGAGGCGCTCAGAGTGAGCTGTGCATGCTTGCGGGAGATGACTGGATTCTCGAAGAGGGCGTTGTGGGTGCCGCGGATGAGGTTCTTAGGCTCGGACCTGGACGACCTGCCGATAGTGAGGGGAGTGCCAGGGCGGATGAGGATAGTGCGGGTGTCGGATGGGTCGTTGGTAGGGGTGAGAGTGACTACCACAGCTTGAATCATGTCAGTAGGCGGATAAGCCGCAAGCCAGGGCGCGCACATACCGGTGGAGCTGGGCGACGCAGCCATGGTGGAGGAGCTGTTGAACTGCGTGGCAGGGTGTGAGGAGCCCCAAGATGGGTAGGGCAGCGGAGGCATGTGTGTTGTGTGGGTTGGCGAGGCTGTGTGAGTGAGGGAGTAGGGAGAGTCGAGGTGCACGGAGCGGGGTGACGGAAGGCAGCGAGTGCTGCTGATAAGGCGATACTGCGGTGTCGAAGGCAGGCAGCTACCACAGTGCCGTACCAGTGACCGAGTCTCAGTCCGAGGAGAGGATCACCAGCGCTGTCAAGTGTGAGGGTGTGAGGTGGTCGAGGGAGCAGGTCAGTCAAGTAGCAGTCATCTATCAAGGAGCTTCGAGGCGCAAGGCAACGATCCAAAGTGGGGCATTTCACGTGCGATCCGGCGAAGCTGCACCTTCACTTGGGCAACATCACTTGTCACGTACGCTGGACTCGGACTCGTCGAGCTTCTTGGCACACGACTCCGTGTTCGACAGATCATACTGCAGGATCGACTAGGTATCTGTGCTGTTGGTAGGAAGAATGGCCATCGTTGCAGGCGTGCAGCTCCAAATACCCCACGCCGTGAGCTGTCTGCGATAAGATAAGGACGGGCCGAGCCAAGCGATGTGGTGGAGCCGAGGAGGGCAAGCTTCCGCGACTTGACTGGCGTGAGTCGAATAATTTGATGTGACGATGCGCATGCACGATTGAACGTAAGACCTGTACAGAAAGCCGCTGGTCGGCGCAGTACACTCCACGGCCTCGGCAGTACCACCTCTCCACCATGGACAACTACGACGACAATGGCAAGGAGCAGGTCCTGGACCGCCCGCCCAAGCGCATAAAGTCGATCCAGTTTGGTATGCTCAGTCCACAGGACATGGTCGCGCAGTCTGTCGTTAATATCGCCGACCGCAATCTGTACGATCTGGATCGCACGCCTGGACAGCCGCGAAAGCATACTGTGAATGGCCCTCTCGATCAACGACTCGGAACCTCTGCAAAATCTGGCATCTGTCAGACTTGCCACGAGGGACTGAAGGAGTGCAGTGGACATTTCGGACATGTTAAGCTCGTGTTGCCAGTCTTCCACTATGGCTACTTCAGCAAGATCATCGAACTGCTGCACTGCGTTTGCAAGGAGTGTTCGAAAGTGCTGTTGCCAGAGAAAGAGAAGAGGAAGCTGTTGCGCCGCCTGAGGACCCCAGGCATGGATGGCTTGCGAAAGAGCGCTGTCTGCAAAGCAATCGCTACAGATTGTCGGAAGGTCAGAGTCTGCCCGCATTGCTCAGCCTTCAACGGGCAGGTCAAGAAGGTGCCCGGACATCCAATCAAGATCTTCCACAATAAGTTCACCCAGTACACATCGTCCACTGCGAAAAGCAAGGTCAAGCCAAAAGAGATGGAGAAGTTCGAGCAGTCATTCACAGCCGCGAAGGAGAACAACAGTGAGGTGGATCGGCTAGCGAAGCGCGCCATGGACGATCTCAACCCGGTGAGGGTCATGAACATCTTTCGCAAAATCTCGGCGCAGGACGTAGAGCTCTTCGGCATGGATCCTGCCAGTGGAGGGCGGCCCGAGAACATGCTGTGGACATTCGTGCCTGCACCGCCTGTGGCAATTCGACCATCTGTTGCGCAGGAGGCTGCCTCTACCGAGGACGATATCACCAACAAACTCGGCGACATACTCCACGTCAACAGTCTCATTCGGGCTGGTCTGGCGCAGGGTCAATCGATCTCAAAGATCACAGAGATGTGGGAATACCTGCAAGTGCAAGTAGCCATGTACATCAACGGCGGACTCCCTGGCCTTAGTAAGGACTCGGCGTACGGCAAGATGATGCGTGGCTTCGAGCAGCGACTGAAAGGAAAGCAGGGCCGATTTCGTGGTAATCTGTCCGGCAAGCGTGTAGACTTCTCAGGTCGGACGGTCATCTCGCCAGATCCAAATCTGTCGATTGAGGAAGTCGCTGTGCCCACGAGAGTGGCTGTCAACATGACTTACCCCGAGAAGGTGAATGCACAGAACATTGACAAGCTCAAGGCGTGTATCATGCGTGGCTCGAGACACCACCCTGGAGCAAATTGGGTGATCAAGGGCGCTGACGGGCGAAGGCTGGCTCTCAAAGTGGCTGCATCAAAGTCAGATCTGAAGAGGGTTGAAGAAAAGCTGGTGGTAGGCGACATCGTCGAGCGTCATCTCGAAGACGGTGACATTGTGCTTTTCAATCGACAACCCTCCCTGCACAAATTGTCAATCCTGGCACATCGCGCAAAGATACGACCATGGCGGACGTTCAGGCTGAACGAGTGCGTCTGCAACCCGTACAATGCTGATTTCGATGGCGATGAGATGAATCTTCACGTACCGCAAACAGAAGAAGCTCGGGCAGAAGCTATGGAGCTGATGGGTGTCAAGCACAATCTTGCTACACCCAAGAACGGTGCGCCGATCATCGCCGCCATCCAGGATTTCATCACCGCTGCGTACCTAATGAGCCGGAAGGACAAGTTCTTTAACCGAAGGCAGTTCGAGCAATGCGTCAGCTACATGTACAATGGCATGACAGCCAAAGACCCATACACCGGCAAGGAGTATCCGATCCAAATACCGCCACCAGCAATTATGCGTCCGCAACAGCAATGGACCGGCAAGCAAGTCTGGAGTATGCTCATCAAGCCACACCCTGACTACCCAGTCAATATCAATCTCGAGGCGAAGTGCAAGCAATACACAGCGCCCAGAGCACCAGGAATGATCCCTGACATGGTTGAGAACGACGCTTACCTGGTCATCCGCAACAGCGAAGTCATGTGTGGCGTCATGGACAAAGCCACAGTCGGTGACGGCAAGAAGGACTCCGTCTTCTACGTGATATGGCGAGACTTCGGACCAGAATACGCAGCAGAAGCCATGAACCGCCTCTCAAAGCTGTCTGCACGCTGGCTGGGAGAGCAAGGCTTCTCAATCGGCATCAACGACGTCTACCCTAGTGAGCAACTCCGGTTACGTAAAGCGCAGCTTGTCGGTACTGCGTACGCAAAGTGTGTAAAGCTTATCGAGCAGTTCAAGCGCGGTGAGCTTCAGCGTGATCCTGGCTGTGACGAGGAGATGACAATGGAAAATCAGATGTCTGGTATACTGTCCAAGGTCCGGCAGGAGTGTGGTGATGCTTGCTTTGCTGAGCTGAGCGTGTTCAACGCACCACTGACGATGGCCACGTGCGGGTCGAAAGGATCGCTTATCAACGTGTCGCAGATGGTCGCTGTTGTAGGACAGCAGATCATTGGCGGGAAGCGAGTGCTGGATGGCTTCCAGGATCGTACCTTACCGCACTTCGCCAAGGCGTCGAGAGATCCACCTGCGAAGGGCTTTGTCCTCAACTCGTTCTTCAGTGGACTTAACCCGACTGAGTTTATCTTCCACGCGATGTCTGGCCGCGAGGGTCTGGTCGATACCGCTGTCAAGACTGCCGAGACTGGTTACATGTCGCGACGTCTAATGAAGAGTCTGGAGGACTTGAGTGCGCAGTACGACAACACGGTGCGAACATCGAATGGTAGCGTTGTTCAGATGAAGTTCGGCGATGATGGGCTGGATCCGCTTGATATGGAGGGCAGTGCTAAACCCGTCAACTTCGAGAGGACCTACGCACACGCGCTGAGCAGCACCTGGGACAACAGCGAACGTGGCTTAACGCAGAAAGAGGTAAAGAAAATCGTCACAGCGAGGATCTCAGCTGAACGTAAAGGGCTAGATCGGATCTGTGAGCAAGATCAGTCCATCTTGCCGTACGAGTACGAGGAAGACAAGCCTGAGCGAACGGACCAGCTCGAGAGCATTCGATCTTTTCTGACGACAGTCTCGGACTTTATCGCAGACAAGTCAGCCAAGATCGCAAGCACCCAACGCCGCAGTCCGGCAGACACATCGCATATCTTCAAGCTCTCCCGCACAGCGCTCGACCGCTTCCTCCATCTCTGCTTCCAGAAGTTCGAGAAGTCCAAGGTCGAGCCCCACCACGCCGTCGGCGCAGTAGGTGCCCATTCTATCGGTGAACCCGGCACTCAAATGACGCTCAAGACCTTCCATTTTGCTGGTGTAGCAGGCATGTCTATCACCCAAGGTGTCCCACGTATCAAGGAAATCATAAACGCCAGCAAAGTCATCAGCACGCCCGTCATCTCCTGCTCCCTCGACAGCCCTTACGAAGCAATTGCCGCCCGCATGGCGTCCGCTCTGATTCAGAAGACCTACATGCGCGACATCGTGGCCTACATCGAAGACTGCTGGGGCCAAGACGGCGGCTGGATCAACATGCGCGTTGACTGGACCGCTGTCCGCAATCTCGGCCTGCGCATAAGTCTGGAGCACATCACCACCGCTATCGAAGGCACGAAAGGCATGAAAGCCCTCGGCGTCACAGCCCTGCACCACGGCAACAGCCACATAAGAGTCTATGTCGACTCTCCCGACCACACATCCTTCACCAAACCCCGGAGGAAACCCACATCCCGCCCAACCGCTCTATCGAAAGCCCGCGACCTCGCTGGCGAGCCTCCCATAGCGGAGACGGGCTCTGATCTATTCCTGCAGATTCAGCAGCTCAAACGCCGTCTCCCAGGTGTGGTCATCTCCGGCTACCCCGACGCCCATCGCGCGATCATGAAACGCGACGACCGCCCCGACAGCACCGGGCGGGAACCAATCCAAGTACTAGTAGAAGGCTACGGATTCCGACACTGCCTTACAACCTCTGGCATCAACGGCCTCTCCACATACACCAACCACATCCCCGAGACTCTCTCGGTACTAGGCATTGAAGCAGCGCGCTCCACAATTATCCGCGAAATCTCCCAAGTCATGGGCGGCATGGACATTGACCCGCGCCACATGCAGCTCCTCGCCGACGTAATGACATTCAAAGGCGAAGTTCTGGGGATCACGCGTTTCGGGCTCGCGAAAATGAGGGAGAGCGTGTTGCAGCTGGCGAGTTTTGAGAAGACTGCGGAGCATCTTTATGAGGCTGGGGTGAAGGGGAAGGAGGACCGGATTGAGGGGGTGAGTGAGTGTATTATTATGGGGCAGACTATGGGGATTGGGACGGGGGGGGTCAAGGTTGTGCGGCCTGTGAAGATTCAGGAGGGGCTTGGGCAGAGGGCTGTAAAGGGGGAGGGGTTTGCGGATGCGTGGAAGAGTGTCGCGAAGGCGAGGGAGGTGAGGATGAGGGAGAGGAGGGAGCGGGTGTTAGGCGCGTGAGCGTCTTGCGGTAATGCATATATGGTTACATTACATACTGCATAATGCACCCAAGCTTTAGACACTCGAAAGCCTTGTCTGTTCTCGGCTAGCAGATTACTGCCACTTCTAGGCCGCGTTCTTTGCTTCCTCATCTTCCTCGAACTCCACAACAGCAGTGCCAGCTTTACACATCTCCCCCTCCCTCACCTTCACCCGCCCTACCACCGCATCCCCAGGACTCCTAATCACAGTCTCCATCTTCATACTCTCAATCACCACCAACGCCTGTCCCTTCTTCACCTCCTCACCCTCCTTGACCATCACCCTGAGAATCTTACACGGCATAGGCGCTTTCACCGAATTGGACGCCACTGGGCCGGAGTTCAGGAGTTTGGGCAGGAATGGAGGCGGCGAGAGGGTTAGGGTGTAGGATGTGCCGCGCGTGAAGAGCGTGATGGTCGAGGCTGAGGTTGAGGTTGGTGGGGTGTTGATGAGGGTCGAAGAGAGCCGGGTGTGCGGGAAGTAGGTCGTGAGAGTCTTCGTAGCGGGCGAGAAGGTGGTGGTTAGATTCTCAAACGTCTGAGGTGATCCTGGGAAGGTCACGGAGAAGGTTCCCGGTGCTGTTTGCATGACATGCAGCGTCTTTGTTGG
The DNA here is from genome assembly GCA_036872775.1 of Oleoguttula sp. CCFEE 5521. NCBI lineage: Eukaryota > Fungi > Ascomycota > Dothideomycetes > Mycosphaerellales > Teratosphaeriaceae > Oleoguttula > Oleoguttula sp. CCFEE 5521. The sequence continues at coordinate 10,394 of JAVRRP010000085.1, forward strand.
AGGGGCAGGGGCGTTCGGGTCCGTGGAGGTAGGTGAGAGAGTGACAGCGTGGAGCTGAGGGGTGCGCGCGAAGCCGAGAGGTTGCGTTGAAGGGAGCAGTGCGTTCGTCGAGGCTGTCGTTTGCGAGGACAGGAACAGGCCAATGGCTGCTTGGGCGTAGATGTCGTCTGGAATCTGCTGCTCGGCGAAGAGCTCCTCGCGGTGCTTGTCGATGTAGCCCGTCTCCACTTCGCCGGCTATGAATCCCGGACTACGACAGCAGCGTTTCAAGAAGCCGATGTTTGTCACAACACCAGCGATCTCGTATTGCTCCAGCGCAGCAGCCATCTTCTGCAGAGCACTTGCACGATCGGGGGCAGAGACGATTAGCTTGGCTATCATCGGGTCGTAGTGCGAGGAGACTTCATCGCCTTCTACAAAGCCGGCGTCTATGCGGACGCTGTCTGAGAGCAGTGGGGTGCGAAGATGCACAAGCGTGCCTGTCGAGGGCACGAAGTTCATGCTTGGGTCTTCGGCGTAGATGCGGGCTTCGATCGCGTGGCCTCTGCTCTTGGTGCGGGCTTCGACTTCTGATTGTGTCAAAGGCAGCTTACCACCTTCAGCTACGATGATCTGCCAGCGGACGAGATCTTCACCTGTGACCATCTCAGTGACTGGATGCTCGACTTGCAGCCGAGTGTTCATCTCCATGAAGAAGAACTCGCCCGAGTCGTTGTCGAAGATGAACTCCACGGTGCCTGCGCCTTCATAAGCCACAGCCAACGCAGCTTGCCTTGCCTTTTCCCACAGGTCCTGTCGCACACTCTCAGCCAGATTCGGTGCAGGCGATTCTTCCAAGATCTTTTGATGTCTCCGCTGAATACTGCAATCCCTCTCGCCCAGCGCAACACAGTTCCCATGCTGATCTGCAAACACCTGCACCTCAATATGCCGCGGTGTAGTAATATACTTCTCCACCAGCATCACATCATCCCCAAAGGAGCTCCTCGCCTCACTCTTCGCGCTATCAAGCTGCTGCGCGAACTCCTCTGCCGTCCTCGCAATCCTCATGCCCTTCCCTCCACCGCCCTTGACAGCCTTGAGCAACACAGGATACCCCACCTCCTCCGCCTTCTCAGCCAGATACGCAGGATCCTGCTCCGCGCCATGATACCCCGGGATGCAAGGCACCCCCGCCGCAATCATAATCTCCTTACTCCGACTCTTATCCCCCATCGCCTCGATCGCCTTCCACGGCGGGCCAATGAACTTGACTCCAGCATCTGTGCAAGCTTTCGCGAAGGCAGCGTTCTCGCTGAGGAAGCCGTAGCCCGGGTGGATGGCTTCGCAGCCATTGTCTTTGGCTACTTGGATTATGCGCTCGCCGTTGAGGTATTGGTCTGTGGAGCCGAGGTTTATGGCGAAGGGGGAGCTGTTGGCGTGCTGGCTGAGGCGGTCGGGGTCGGTGTAGAGGGTTGTCGTGCGGATGCCATACTGAGAGGCTGTGCGACTGACGCGAAGGGCGATCTCACCGCGATTGGCTATGAGGATTGAGCGGAGGGGTTCGGGGTTTGTGGGGGGATGGGCAGCGGTGCTGTTCAGGCGGAGGTTTCGCTTGGGGAGGAGGGCAGCTGCGGAGCCGCGGAGGGCGCGCAGGGTTGACATGGCTGGAGGACCATGGGCTGGGAGGAGAGCTACATGATCCTGAATATAGTTGAGAGATCAGATTGCTATGCAGCCCTTCAAGCCTTCAACCGAGGCCCTTTGGAGGTTACCTTAAGCCGAGACGCGTGGCGGCTAGTCCCGCTGCCTAACGTTGTTGTTGGCAAGCTGCGACGCGCCCTCTCCGCGGCGAACGAACATGAGTGACTGATCCTGTAAATTGCAAGGCGATGCAAGGCGATGCCGAGCTCACATCGGCAGCATTGCGGCGACGAGAGAACCGACGTGCGTTTTGGGCGCCGGAAGGGGCCCCGCACGCGCCTGGAGGCCGCGCTCACGCATGCCCCTTAAGCAGCTTGACAGGTATGCACCTCATGTGACACCAACGAGGCAGGTCCAATTTGCCACTCCATCCGCGAGATTAACCTGAAGGCGCCTCGGAGCATCGCCGGCTGTGTCGCGGGCATGCGACATGTCATACCACTCCAGGCGACACTGAGGCTATGCAGATCCATCTCTGATGTGTTGCGGGAGCTCTACGCCTGAGGCCGGACGTGATCAGGATATAGGGTGTGGTACACAAAATCTACACACTGCTCATTGGCCTTCTACGACTACCTCGCTGAAGTCTGAGGCGCGATCAGGCGATTCCGCACGTGGGCAGTGCAATTCGAGGAATCCCAGCCACCTTGTTTTCCATGTCACACGAGAATTTTCGACATCGGCTCGGGCACATACATGTACGCCGGCACTCGATCTCCTGGAACCGTCACACACGCCACGAGATACATGGTTTCCAAGGTGTCACCAGATGAGTGCTAATCTCTCTTTGCTGACATGGATGCTGTATCACAAGATACTTGTGGGCGACACGGCACTCCTTCTTACTGGCGGCCCGTACATACTACCTCCTATTGCTCCAGACGGCATCATTCGGCCTCGCTGCCACCTCCAGGCACCGGTATATAGGATCGCGTTCAGGGGCGACCTGCAGTCGCAGGCCGAAACAGTAGGGCTGTGTTCTCGCAGGGTCATCGTCTAAGCAACCTGACCTGGGGAGATTGTGGCAAGGCGAGCCGCCTCAGAATGTAATCGAGTATATGGAGTGCTCGTCAGCAACACTGTCATCTTCGTCATCTTTGTAACACTCTTCACTCGGCTTCGCATCTCTATTCGCTTCCATTCCTTGTTCCTTTCATACGCCCGACGCTGTACATACCCCTTTACCTCCAGGAATTCCTGCAGTTCCGCGTCCAACTTACAACGATACCCTACCACTTTACTGCTTGCTCTGACCAAGCTCGATGGTGGACGAGAAGAAAGACCAACAGGACAAGGACGACAACTCGAACAAGCGAGACTCCGCCGTGGGTGACAACAACGGATCTGCGACCACCGACGGCGTCGACATGTCAGCTCCACGCACTTTCTCAGCGGTCCCCGCTGATTTGTCGAGCCTTCGGGCGCTCTACGAAGTACCGCTGCTACCGTGCGTGGTCGACGGATGCTTTGATGGAAAGGTCACAGAGCGTTGTGAGGCCTGCTCTGGCAACAGATCGTAAGTGTGGTCCTGTCCCTGCATGGGTCCATGTCGATGCTGATAATGCAGTAGCCAAGGTGCCAGCCCATGCTCGACCTGTAACGGCACCGGGACGCTGTGGCGATGGTGTCAGTGCCGAGCAGCAAGGGCTTCGGCTCCTCGTGAGCGGGCTTACGCCTTGACGACCGGATCTGGAACAAGGTGATAGAGCACATGAAGCGTTTGGCTTTGGCTGGTCATCTGGACAACGGCGGACAAGGCAAAGACCTGAGACCGTGAAGTCGCGCCTCGTCGAACATCGCCAAATACCTCGACCGCAACATTGATCGCCAATTCCACATAATCCGGTTTTTCCTCAGGTGCATAGACTCGACGAGTCCGAAGCATCTCGATTCCTTATGCTGTTACGCTCTTCTCCAGGCGGCACACCAACAGACTGCCTTCGAAATACAGCACCTCGCTTTACATATGCGTCAGAAGGCGTTTACACAATTTGATTTGTAGAACAGGAGTTTGGAGTTTGGAATTTGGATGCTCTTTCGTTCTTGCAAGATACCCAAATACATAGCGCACCTACATACACACGTATATTGCCTCACCCTTCCTAGTCATCTCCTCAATGCCCCCCTCCGCCAACCTTAAATTGATCCTCCGTAACTCCCGCACCCATAGCGCTCGTCGAGCTCACGCCTCCACTCACCATCCGCAATAACTCATCAGCGTAGTTCGCACCGCTCCATTTCTGGTGCGTGACGACTTCAACACCTTGCTCCATCTCTGGCTCCTGGATCAACTCGCCATAAGCCCTCATGCCGCTCTTGGCAAACGCGCGTGCGAAGGAGTTGGAGATCAAAGCCGTGGAGTGCAGACCCGCGAGCGTGATGAACTGCCAGCAGTAGCCGAGAGCCGCGAGACGCTTGATGTAGGTTTCTTGCTCCGAGGCGGGCATGGCGGCTTTCCAGTTGAAGGAGGGGGAGAGGTTGTATGCGAGCCTACGGAGATCATTGTCAGCAACACTACATCATGCGAGACGGTAAGCAATATGGGGACAACTCACTTCTGCTGCGGCCAAACAGCATGCACCCCATCAGCAAACTCCTTCGCCTGCTTGAAATCGGGCAGCTTACTCTCCATCCAGATCAAATCGGCATAAGGCGCATACGCGATCGCCCTATTAACCGCACACTCGCAGCCCCCACGGTAGCGATAGTATCCCTCCCTCGTCCTCGGCGCATCCCAATCAAAATGTACGTCCACGCCCGTCAAGCCCTTGGCGATAGCCCTTGCCTCGCTGTTGCTCTTGCCTTTGCTCAAGCGCGCGAACTCGGAGATCAAGCCGGCTTTGTCGACGTGCACGCCTGCGTTTATAGTGTCTGCGACTGCTTCGGGGAAGAGTTTGAGCGAGGCGGTGGCGTTCCAGGCGTCTTCTACGGCTTGCAGGGCGGCGCCGCTCTTGCCGCTAGCTTCCGCGGCGAGCATGAGGTCGTTTAGGGGTTGCAGGGCGGGGTTTGTGGAGCCGAGGACGAAGGCGTGGTCGCGGGGGTCGATGGTGGAGGTTATTAGGGTGGCGGCTTCGGAGTCTGTGCGGGCTATGGCGAGGAGGTCGGTGCCTGGTGAGTTGTCAGTAGTCTGGATATGCTGGCTAAGGGGCAGGACTGAGCTGTACCCATGATGTCGGCTTGAGCGCGGATGGCCACGAGGCGATTGATATGCTCGCTGATGGGCACGAGCACTTTGCCGGCCATGTGTCCGCACTTCTTTGTACCTGGAGCTTGATCCTCAATGTGTATGCCAGCAGCACCCTTCTCAATGAACAGCTTGGTGAGCTTCATGACCGCTGTCAGACCACCATGGCCAGTGTCGGCATCAGCCACAAGAGGGCGCAGGAAGTCTGTGTTGGCGACTTTGGAGCGGTCGCTGACTGGTGTAGAAAGGCGCTCCTCACGCTGCTTGCGGTCGTGGAACAGCTGGGCCATGAACAGATGTTGGACCTTGTTCGGGACAGTGGTGTATGGGTAATCTGCAAGATCTGGACCGGGCTCGTCGGTAGCAGACGCGGTGGAGCTCGATTGCCAGCCGGAGACGTAGACAGTGTCGAGATACTTGGCCATCTGCGTGACCATGACCGGGTCGAGACAGCCATAGGTGAAGCTAGCTTCCTTGCTCTACAGTCTGTGAGCCTCTACTTCTAAGCTCTCTCATCACGTCGTCCAAGCTATACGTACAGAGAATCTCTGCTCCACGGTCTGCCACAACTTCTTGCTCATAGCATTACTGGGATACTGGATATTCAGATTACCCCGCTTGGTAGCGATCTGCTCAGCAGTATACGCCCGGCGCGTGAACCTCCATCTCGAGTCCGTCCACCACTCCTTCAACTGCTTGACCTCATCCTGGAACTTCTGCTCCTCGGCATCTGCGGCACCCATGGTTGGAAGTGTGGGAAGGGCGGAGGTCACCGCTGCGACGACTTGCTTGAGGCGGTCTGCCAGCGTATTGATTGGAAGGGTAGTTAGGAAACTAGCTGACTTCCTTACGATGGACAGAAGAATAAGAAAGCAATGGGCATATAGAGAGAATGCTTCAAGATCTACCACCGCGTCATGAAACAAGCCGAGGGTCAGCCAAGAGAGGTTATGTACCAAAAGGCATGACCAGTCATTCAGTAAGAGCACGGCCTCTGGCTCCGATCACGCCCGAGCCATTCATGATGCTGGGTAGAGGCTTTCTCCGCAATCGAGGCGCGTGGAGGCTCTGCCGTGCTGGGGTGTCGGTCGAGAGCAGTTGGCATGCCTCGGACTACCGGGTGTGGTCAAAGTCAAAGAAACATGTGCTGTCATGCGGGACCGGGCAAAGACGCCAGGCCTCGGCAGATGGAGGAAGCGGGTCTTGGCATCACGTGCATGTAGTGCCCTGAGACACTGTGTAAAGTATGTGCTTCAAAAGCTGTCGTATGATTATTGTAAGTACATCCTGTCTATGTCGTGATCCCCGTGCATGCACCGCTGAACTAGCAGCAGTACCCAAGCCTCGACTACCGCCAACGCCTCGCTATAATGCAATTTCTCACCTCTTCTCTGTCAAGCCCTTCTCCATGTCCTTGCCCATTATCCTGATTTCCTTGACTTCTTCAGCAACAGCAGCTCCTGTCTCCATACCCGCTCCAGCTTCCGCCTCAGCTTCAGCCCGCTTCGCAGCTTTCTCGTCAGCCCTCCGTCGCTTTGCGTCCATCTTCTGGCGATCCTCCTCCATAGATCTTATCAGCTTGCTCTTCAATCGGATCCTATGCCCATATCGATAGAAGATGAAGGGTATAGGTATGCAGAAAGCTTCAAGCAGACCGAGCGTTGTACCCGCCCAGTGAGGACCGAGAGCCCGATACATCGCTGGACCAGCGAGGGGTAATGTGCCACCCAGAATACTGCGCAGCACTGCATTGCCGGCGAGTGCTGAAGCTGCGTAGATGCCGTAGGAGTGCACGAGATAGTTGGAGCCGTAGATGAAGATGCCACAGTTCCCCATGCCGAAGGGGATGCCGGCAAGTATGGGCACAATCCAGTGGTGGTCAGGTGTACCTGTCCATGCGAACCAGATCTCCCCGATCGGGAGGAGGACGGCGGCAATGCACACAACGCTCACACCAGCTTCAGGAGGAGGCTTGCCAGTCTCAGGATCGGGCTTGTGGGCATTGATCATGCGACGGATCAAAGGCTCGGCGCATATGACAATCATGGAGCCGATTCCTATGCCGACAAATGCAAGACCTCCGATGCCTGCACTCCAGCCGCGGATCTGTTGGAAGACAATGGGGTATGCTACGAAGCAGAGGTACAGTATGCCGTAGACGAGAGCGATGTAAACATCCCAGAATATGCTGCAAATTGATGTCAGTGATATGCAAGTCGTACAGACAAAGTGTTGCTCACAGAATCGGTTCCGTCACAGTCAGCACAAACGGTCTCGACAAGTTGACCTTCAGCAGTGGCCAGAACGCTTGCTTGTCGTCGTATCGACTCCAGTATCGATCGTCACCAGTCTCTTTCCGCCTTTTCGTAGCTCTCTTCCGCAGTATGGCAGGGGTATAGGTCTCCTGGATGGCAGCCACAGCAGCCCACGCGCCTCCAGCAACAATTACAACGATCCAGTTAGTCCATCGCCATCCTAGATACTGGAATACAAAGCCGCCGACCACAGGCCCGATGACAGGGCCATTCATTGGGCCAACTGACCAGATCGAGAATGCGAGCGCTCTATGCTCTTCGTCTGCGATGTCGTTGACAGTGCCTGGTGCATTCGAGACCATGGCTGCAGCGCAGAAGGCACCGAAGAAGCCTGACGAAGGGAGTCAGCATATCGGCGAGAGTCATGCCAGAGTTGATCGGGGGGAAATCCGCTTCCGGTCCGGAGATTCGAAATGTGTCAACGATGTAAAGGAGGACACTCACGAAGTATTAATATTGTCTCAATGTTGTTGGCCACTGCACATCCTATGACGAAGATGACGAAGAACCCAAGAGCTACTATGTATATCGGCCGTCGCCCGTACATCTCAGATAGTGGCGCAAGCACAACCGCACCCTGTCAAACGTTGTCAGCTTCTTCACTCGTCCGTCCGACATGCGGTCTGTTGGCAGATGCCAGCGGAGTGCACCAATGGTAGGGAAGACATACGCAGGCCATACCAAGCATATACGTCGTAACCCCCAGTATCCCAGTGTTATCGCTGATGCCCCACTCCGTTTGCATGCCGGGTATCGCGGAAGTGTATGAAGTCGAATAGAGAACAACGCTAGTAGTCGCATATGACATTACACCGATGATGATTCCCTTGTACCATGTCGGCCAGTCTTGAGGATTGCCCTTGTCGCCCACTTCAAAGTCCACCTCGAAAGCTGGGTCTATGGTATTGTTGGTCACCGTGCTCTTGTTCGTTCGCGATCGCGAGAGCTGTGTGGGTATCACGCCGCCAACTGCGCCAGTCGAAGAGGCGCGAGAGATGTGAGGTCGAAGTTCGTTGCCGTAGTAGTCATGACTATATCGACTGTGGTACGAATGCTCGGAGTGGTCCGAGGTGGTCGATATGCTGTCGGTATCGCTGGAGTTCGAGGCAGGCGACATGGGATCCTCGTGGGACATGACTGAATGTCGATTTGTATGCCGTGAGAGATCTACCTCATGTCCCTTCTCTTTCTCCATTGAGCCATCGGAAGAGGACATACTGACTTGTGTCGAGAAGCTCTCGGGCGAAGTAAACGTGAGTCGTGCGATAATAAACTCCAATCAAGCAATTGCGATCACTCGGTATGCCGAACTCGAAGGGCGCGGTTTCTCAGGACCATTCGGCTAAGTCGATCGTGACGTTCGACTGCAGATGATGAGGATATGACTAGGTGATCATAGGTGAAAGGCGCGAATGGCGAAGATGGCAGGAGAATGTAGAAAGATACCAAACCGATCATTATTGCAGTCTTCGACGAACGCTGCGCTAAGCCGTCAGCAAAGAGCTATAGCACCTTCCCTTTCGCTCTTCAGCAATGTTCTGACCGGGACTGGGAACGATAGAGTGGAGGGCACCTGCAGTGCGCGAAAATTCCGTCCATCTTGAGAGCTTTGCCGGATGCCGAAAAGTCTGCCCTGAAGGAAGACATCAACAGTGCATTCGTGGTTTCGTCGATCGCAACGAACGGATCGAGCGAGGACATCTGTAGTCCTCCATCTCTGTCCCCACACACAACAATGTGCGCCTTTCATGCTGTTGGTCCGCACAAGTTGCCATGAACGCCGTGGCAGCTCACCATATTGACATCTCGCCAGCAAAGTAGTCATCGCCAAGGTCCAGCAAAATGCCGCGTTAGCCGGTATCGGCAGAGGTTTAACATGCAGCCCACGGAAGGGGACCATAAACCTCGTGAAGTATTCGCGACAATTGCGGTGGAATCCTCAAAGATGTAAATTTGATAGAGCGCCTGTACTCGTTGTGCCATGCTGTTGAAGCTTATGAAGTGAGGTTGATGTTTCAGGCGAGCATCAGCACATGGGGTGAGAGAGCCTGAGGCAACACCAGACCAGGCATACAGCAAAGCACTCCCTTTGCGACAACGGGTGATGATATAGATCATCTGGACGTCGACGGAATGGCAGTCACACTCTCTATTGAAGTATAACGCCTAGCTGCGGATCTGTCAATGCAGCTCCGCAGGCAATTGATGAGCGCTGTCAGCCGACGAGAGATGTATCGCAAGCCTCGTCGAAGCATTCGAAGCGCCGCTGCTTTGAGGAAGCTGCACTTCATGCTTCGTAGTCGTGTCCCTGGTAGTACACATTCCGGATTGAAGTAGAGGCGGAAATTGTGTAACTTCGATCAAAATATGTACAACATTATGATACGACATTGTCAAGCATGCCTCCATATCGACACGCGATCAGAACCCTGACCAACCTGATGACTCCTAGTCGGAGCCCAATGTGCAATCCGCTTCAAGCCATGACCAGAAATACCCTCGGACTGTACAGCATAGCCGTCCACATCATACTTGACTTGCTCTCCCGGCGCCTTAAACAATTCGCCGTAAAGATCACTACTCAGCCCATGTGGCGGCCCACCAGTCGAGGGTGGCTTGGAAAGTGGGAACTCGAGGCATATAAGATGACCGTCTGGAGCGAGTAACTCTGTCATTCGCTTCGCCCACTTCGGTCGCAAGGCAGGTGGTAGCGCGCACAAGAAGGTGTAGTCGTAGATCACGTCAAATTGAGGTATTTCAGTCTTCTGCAAAAACTCGTCCTTGAAGAAGTCTGCGAGTACAAACGTTCTTGAGCCGCGTTCGATTGAGCGGTCGACGAGTGGATACTTCGATTCATCGTAACCCTGTTCCGCGTCCAAGACCTTGCACGCTTCAATGGCGGTTTCGGAAGCGTCTAGGCCAACGGCATCATATCCATGGCTAGCAAAGAGCAGGACATCGTAGCCGCGACCACAGCCGGGTACAAGAGCCTTCTTTCGCTTGCCCGACTGCGGCACCGAGCCAAGGTCGTCTTTCTTCTCGAGGAGAGTGTCAACTAGCGCTGGCGAAGGTGTAGAGCGGTCCCATGGCGTTGTTTGCTGCTTCCAGAGCGCGTCCCACCGACTCGTCTGGGCCTCGGCCGGATGATCAAGAAAGTGTTGCCGCAGCTTCTCGCGATCGTCCATGCCGATGTCTTCAACAAAGACTGAGTTGACCAGAGGATCCGGTGCTAAAGGTCGATATGATAAAGACCGCTGCTCTCCGTGTGAGGGCACGACTTGCCTGAGGAGATATCGTCTTATCTGTAGCGGCCTGCCGATCTGCAGGCGCATCAAGGACAAATGAAGTGGTATGGTTATGCCCGGTCTTCTGCCCCTTGTATAAGACGCTACAGCGACGCCCACGGAAGTACTTCTATTCGCTGAAGCTACCGGCCCTCGTGGAGAGAGAGACATGTAGTCATCAACTTTACACTGAGCCGATGTCGCTGCGAGGCTTGAGCATCGACAAGCTTCCTCTTCCAGCCACGGCAAGCGCGACTTCGGCAGAATCTGCCCACGCCTCATGTCACTCCTCCCAAAGCTGCGCGGCTCTCGGCAAAGTAGACCTGCATCAAGTCGCTATCGTCTTTTCTCTCATCATATGCGCAAACGCGCACTGCTTGTCGTAGTAGTCGTAGGTATCATGCATCTCCATCGTGTTTGGGTAACATCTCTCTTATCGTTTCCTACGCCCTAACATTCTAAGAATCGTACCTCCGTTACGCATCTTACGCGACCATTGTCTGTCTTCCCTGGATTTTACCGAGGGCAATCGGTTAGCAGTGTCGGAGGGGCAGTAGTCGGTTGCGATCATACGCTCTCTCCTTCGGCAGTCCGGTACTGCTGTGGTATGATGGCGAAGTCCAACGCTGGAGATCTTGAGCGAGGCGAATCAGAGAAAGAGCTGGAGAAGTCCTCATCCAGTGACCGGTCCTCCATGCACATACCTGAACTACAGCATCCAGCCTATACGCAAGAACCCGATATTACAGCCGTGGGTGCGCCATGCTCGAACAGCGAGAACATACTTGACCTACCGCGGCGAGGACGAAGAAGATCGGTAGAGACGCATGAATCCAGGCGAAATTCCCACGACTCTGATCAGACGCATTCGGACATTGAGGGGCATGACGCGCAGGTTGCTACACCTCATCGTAGTCGAAGCCGAGCAAGATCTTCGGTCAGATCAATCAAGCGGGATGCTGTGATCGTCCCTCGCGGGGAGCGAAGGGGATTGTTTGCGCGCCTTGCTGTCATCGCGGAAGTCACCGAGCCCTACGATTACACGCGGCGGAAGAAGTGGACAGTCACCTTCATAGTAGCTGTGGCTGCTGCTGCCGCGCCCATGGGCTCTTCGATCATCTTGCCGGTGCTGACAGACATCACGGAGACATTTCAAGCCAAGCCTACGGTCATCAACCTCAGTGTCGCGCTATACATGCTATCCATGTCGATCTTTCCGCTGTGGTGGAGCTCGTTCAGCGAAACACTCGGAAGGCGGACGATCTACTTGAGCTCCTTCGCACTCTTCGTTATTTTCAACGTCTTGGCAGCGGTGTCCACTGATATCTCTATGTTCATTATAACCAGACTACTCTCGGGAGGTGCAGCAGCATCTGTACAGGCGGTAGGGGCTGGCACGATTGCCGACATCTGGGAGGTCAAGGAGCGCGGCCGAGCTATGGGAATATTCTACCTGGGCCCTCTGTGTGGTCCTCTGCTCTCCCCAGTACTAGGAGGCGTACTCGGAGCTAGTTTAGGATGGCGGTCAACACAGTACGGCCTCGCTATCTTCGGCGTGCTGATCTTTATCTTTCTGCTGTTCTGCCTGCCCGAGACCCTCCGCGCAAGGAAGCCATTGGCTGCGCTGGTGGATGCTGAGTCCGAAGCTAAGCTCGCAGATCTACCCGTCAGCGAGAAAGATGGCATACGCCCAGCCCTCACTCGTACTACCACCGTCAAGTCGATCCACGTTAAGTCCAAGAAGTACCTCTCTCTTCTTCGCCGCGCCTTTCTCGACCCTTTGAAGATCATCCTCTATCTTCGCTTCCCGGCCGTGGCAATCTCGGTCCTATACGCCAGCATTGTGTTCGGCTCGCTCTACATGCTCAACATCAGCGTGCAGCAAACGTTCTCCAAGGCACCCTACTCGTACTCAACGATCATAGTCGGCTTGCTCTACATTCCCAACAGCTTAGGCTACTTCATCGCCTCTCTGTTCGGTGGCAAGTGGGTAGACAGCATCATGCATCGCGAAGCACGGAAGGCGAACCGCTACGAACCGAGTGGGAAGCTCAAGTTCATACCAGAAGATCGCATGAAGGAGAACGCTTGGATCGGCGCCACGCTTTTCCCCTGTGCACTCATCATGTACGGGTGGACTGCACGCTACGGCGTCAATACGGCAGCTCCGATGATCGCCAACTTTTTCTTCGGTATCGGTAGCATGCTCATCTTTGCGCTCATCACTACAATGTTGACGGAGTTCATGCCAAGGAAGGCAAGCCACGGGATCGCGCTCAACAACTTTGTGAGAAACATCTTCTCGTGTGTGGGCACTGTGGTCGCGGAGCCGTTGATTGTGGCTATCGGCAATGGATGGCTGTTCACGGGCCTGGGGGTCATTTGTCTGATCGGAGGGAGTGCCACAATTTGGGCTATGAAGCGGTTTGGAGCTAAGTGGAGGGTTGTGATGGATCGTGAGATGGAGAAGGCCATGGGAGATTGAGTTGCATAAATTACTGTTTGGGTTTAGCGATGGTGTCTAGGCGTTGGCATGAGCTTGAGCCGTCAGTCTTGCCACGTGCATAGGTTCGACAGATTTGCATTCAATGGGCTCACGTCTCTAGTGACTCGGACCTCTGAATTCAGTTGTGTTGTCGACTCGCCACCGCAAGCAGGTTGGCAAGGGCTGATAGTAGGACAAGCGAAAGCCCAGCACGCATTGACATGCCAAAAATCTATTGCTCGAATGCTGTTGCCTATGAGGTTTCGACCTGTGGTATCTCATGCTTCGAGCGGTTTGCGTGGTAGCAAGGCTGCAGTTCAGGTGATGTTCCGTCGTGCATGCTACGGCCGAATGTGAGCTTCCTGGATGGTCATTCTCACACTGCCATGTGCTGGTGCTGAAACAATTCGTGGGAGCTTGGTGACTCTCGGCGGACCTGTTGGTCATTTGCCTGACATTATCGACACGTTATGCGTTGTGTGACACCGTGAGCGTTGAGCGTAACGAAGCGGAGCAGTGCAAGCAGGTATCTGCTAGCCAGCGTCGCAAGATAGGTCAACACGTACCAGGAAAGGCGCACCCGGAAGTTCGGCACCAAATAAAGCGCCGTTGAGGATTTCAAACCATTGTGAACGATTACTATTGTGCGGACGCGAAAAGGCTTACCGTGCTACCAGAGTGTCCATCTTAAACCCTCGAGAGCATTCCGTCAGACTGCATCTTCCACACATATTATAAAATCACTGTGACATTGGTTCCAAGTCTCTTGGCTTCCGCGCAAACCCCTCTTCGATTCACTCGGCACTGATCAATCGCCGACCTCAAGATCAAGGACCTCTTGCCAGACTCCACCACACGCCACGAACATATTGCACTGTCGACTGATTGCAACGCTTGGGTACCACACATCAGACGTTGAGCCTATCAACACGTAAAGACGGCGAATCTAAACTTCTGACGCAATCTCAAGGCGCTACTGCGGCGCAACGAAGATAAAGACTGCCCACGCAGCTATAGCTTACCTTGCGGCGTAGTCACAGCCCAGACCGAGCTTGCCTTCTAGAAGCGGACAAGAAGCAGACAAGCGAGCGAGAGCTGTCGCCATACGTCTGAACCGCAGAGCTTGGCCTGCAGCCAGGAAGTGCTCGAGCCGTGGGTCCGGGTGACGCTTTTTCCTGAGAACGTTTCTGTGCAACCCCGATCCAACCCAGTGGTACCACTGCTGCAAGTCTTCTGCGCATAGATCACGCCGGTCTCCATATCTGCAGATCCCGACTGGAATTGTCGGACTGACGTACACTCACACACTGAGGTCCAACATTGGTGCAGTCGCAGAAGCGCCGCGAGCTGCTGACTGATCTATCATGCCCGGATTGGCATCTCCTACCCGCGCTGCGACCGACCTGGGTGCGCAGCAGCGTTCAAATCAAATACCGCAGCCCGGTCTTGAGACTGGCAAGAAGCGGCGCAGCTTTCTTGCGAAGTTCAAGGATAATTTTCACGTCGGCAATGGGCACTCTCCACCCAAATCACAATCACAATCACCCAATGGCTACTTCGATGATCCCGGAAGCAGATCCATCAAGAGGGCTTCGACCACACCTGACGGCAGGCCCACCTCAAGTCACATGTCGAGTCCGCGAAAGACCGATGTAGTCTTCCGACCCTTATCGAAGAATGGCGCCAATGGCTCCATATCGCCTCCGCAACCTGCAGCAGCAGAAGCTCCACCACTGCAGCCTGCAGCAGATGAGCCGCCGAAAAGTGCGATGAAACAACGACCACTATCCAGCACCAGCAAGTTGGAAGAGTCCGACACACTCGAGCGGGTGACCACCAACGCATCAGTGGAGACCACGGATGATTTTACTAAAATGGAAAACAAAACTAAAATCCGCTTCGCAGAAGTAGCACAGAACGATTCGCAACGGGGTGCACCGCGTATGCGAAGACAGAGCTCAGGTGCATCAAACTCGACAGCACGGCGGTCGTCGATATACTTCCGCTCTACTGAAGGTGGCGACTATGTCGAAGGTGTCGATGCTGGTGTCGGCTCCAAAGCGCGGCGACTTTCTGTCAAGCTACCGCAGGATATGGACGTAGATGAGTGTGGCTTAGATGCGCATTTCAGCTATCTTGCACGTCACAACAGCAAAGTCATAGGCGAAGGTGGCGCCGCTATGGTGAAGCTCATGACGCCAAGGAACAAGGCGGACAACGTCAAAGTGTACGCAGTAAAAGCCTTCCGTCCCTGGGAACCTGAGGAGGAAGAAGAATTCGAGTATGTTGCTAAGATCAAGTCCGAGTACGCGATCGCGAAGGCGTGCGACGCGCCCAATGTTGTGAAGACGTACTATCTCTGCACCTCTGGCAAGGAGTGGATGCACGTGATGGAATACTGCGAGCTTGGCGATCTGAACGACCTCGTTAAGACTAATACGATGTCCCTCGAGGACAGGAACTGCATGTTCAAGCAGCTCCTTCGAGGACTTACTTTCCTCCATGACCATGGCGTGGCTCATCGCGACATCAAGTCCGAGAATCTTGTGGTCACGAAAGACGGCGCACTCAAGATCGCCGACTTCGGCACCAGTGAAGTCTTCGCTGGCCCTCCCCCAGGGAACCCATCCCGCCACTGCAGACGGCCAAGTCTCGTACCGGAGAATGTCGAGATCAGACTCTGCGAGCCTGGTCTTGTCGGCTCACGACCGTACATGGCGCCAGAACTCCTAGCCAGAGAAAAGGCATACGACCCGCGCGGCATTGACGTATGGAGCGCAGCTATCGTATTCATCACCTTACACGAGCGAGGCACACCGTGGACCGCAGCTTTGAAGAGCGAGAAGAATTTCGGAATCTTCCACAATAGCTACTGCGACTGGATGGAGAAGCACAACGATGCACCAATGGGGAAGAGCACCGAGGATTTGCCCCGGTGCGCAGCAAAGATGTTCCCGGGCGCACACGCTACGCCTGGCGCTATCCAAATGGTGTTTGGACTTCTAGATCCTCGGCCAGAAAAGAGGTGGACCGTCAAGCAAGCACTCGAGGTTGCGAGTGACAGAGAAAGCAAGTGGGGACCCTGGCCTTGCTGTCAACAAGATGGCTACTCAGACGACATCAAGACCAGGGAGAAGAAGGTGAGGCACAACCATGTGCCACCTGCGAAAGCGAAAAAGGGGCTTCTTGGAAAGTGAGCAAGGCTTGTGCGGCGACTTTTCCTTTACTCTTGCGATTGCATGGCACTGCATTGGGATGTACTTTTAGCATCGGAGAAACGAAAATCTGAGGGCGATACACAATGAGAAATCAACGTACATTCGCACATTGGCACGTTTTTGTTACGCTCCCCTGTCAGCTCTTCTCACGTCCACTCACTTCACTCGTGACCACCAGGTCCCCCAGTCACCACCAATCACCCTAATACTGACGTTCCTTCGCAGGCTTCCCACGGTCCAAGAGGATCAATACAACTCCCACACTCTACTCGGCAACACCGTCCGCATGATCCGCCAATGGCGCGCAGCGCTCTCCTGCTGCTGCGCCCGCCACTTTCCCATATCGCCGTCCTCTAAGACCTCCGCGCTCTGCGATGATGACCTCAAGGGAAAGTCGACAGTCAAATCTGGGTTGGGGAGGAGGTACTGACGTCTACTCTGGCTGCGAAGCAAGTCTGCTTCGCGAGGCTGGCGGAAGGAGAACGGGCCGGGAGTGTTGCGGCAGAAGACGACGAGGTTTGTGAAGTCTTCTGCAGGGCCGCCAGCTGGTGATGAAGCTGCTGGGGCTTGGTCGCGGAATGCAGAGCACTGGCGATCGAAGGCGAGGTCGATGGTGTTAAGCACCAGGGCTGTGAGCGGTAGTGAGACATCACCGGCGTAGTTGATGGCTGCTATGCCATTCGGCGATAGGAGGGAGCGGAGGTTCTGGAGGAACGAGGTGGTGAAGAGAGCAAGAGGCTCAGCACCGCCAGTGAAGACGTCGTGCAGGATGTAGTCGTAAGTTTGCTCAAGCTTGGATTGGGTTTGGACCCAAGGAATGGCGTTGGAGAGGTATGCGGCGTGGGCTGGCGGGAGGTCGAAGTAGGTTGATGCATATTGGTGCACCACTGGATCGAGTTCGATGATGGTGGTGTTTATACCGTGAGATATCAGGGCTTTTGGAGCTGTGCCTATGCCCAGGCCAATTACCAGGGCTTTCGCGTCCTTGTCTGGGATCGGCTGGTCTGTCTTGAGCAACCGGACTGCTTCAAGCATCTCGAAGACAGCGTAGATGGGTTCTGAGACTTGCCACCCTTGCTTTCGTCGCTCAGGCGTCAGCTGCCATTCTCCGCCTAGAAGTGAGTGGTCGCAGCGTAGAACGCGATACTGCTGGTCTGTGTTCTCGAGCACGCTGATGTAGCCAGTGTTACTCCACCGACGAGCAAGCAATGTCCAATTTTGAGCTCCCAGTCCAGCGTTGGCAACGGCAAGCGAGTATGGCCCACTTCCTTGCGGCGCCAGGAGGGCTACCACGTTCGCCACCAAAACTGTCGCATAGAATAGGTTCTGACGCTGTGGCAATGCCGCGCCGAGTGCGAGGCTGCTTAGTACTTGCAAGTTGAGAGGATTCAGGTGTTGCGACAGACTGAGTATGCTCGGTAGTAGCTCCCCAATCTTCCGATCTAGCAGCACGAACAAGCCCAGCGATCCAGCGCTGACAGCAACAGAAGCTATCTCGCTCGTGCCAACTGACTTCGAGAGGTCGATCTGTTCGACGTTCATGGCGATAGCATAGCTGAGTACAGTCACGATCGTGTGGCAGCTCAAAAAGCCAGTGATCATAGGCCCAAGAATCAAGCCTAGGTCGTCGCTAAGTAGTATCACTGCAGTCGCTACCACAGGCATACACGCAGCCCATAGTGGTAGGTACTGCAAGAACGTTGTCCGTCTAGGTTTCCAGAACGCTCGGGCGATAGATCCCGTCAGGAAGGTGGAAGAGACCGCTGCGGTATGATTGACGCTCGATGGGATACTTCCGAATACTGGTGCCAGTGACAGTTGCGAGGTGTTGGAGACCAGTGCGGCCAGCACTGTAAGCCATATCGCTGTCAACGCCGGCCGCCATTCTGCTACTGCTGAGCCTTGCGGGGGCTTTGGATCGCTTTGAATTTGCTCTATCTTTTGCGCGACCCTACGTCTGGAGTTCGACATGCTAGCATGCTCAGCGATAGATGAATTGAAATGTATTTCAAAGAGGACAAGTTGGTCTCATGGAGACAGTCGGCTTCGCCAAGTGCATCTAAAACCACCTTGATGATCCGCACTCCGAACACGACGTGTCTTGCAGGGACAACGGACGGGAGAGCCTGCCCTGATGCTTGACTCGATCAACTACGAGTGCATTGCACAACGTTCATGGCCGAACAAGTTGCTGATTTATATTGCTCGCTCATTACTTAGAGCTCGAGTCCGAGTCGCACAATTACCGTCGGGGATCTCGGAGCGTGTTTCCGTTATCGCTGATAGTTGCTAGGCGGTATGACGAAAGTCAACATCTGAGACAACGTTTGTCGACACGAACATCTCTGATATCCATTAGATGCGAACATAGGAGAGCAATGGCTCGCCAACACGGAGTCTACGGTAAGCGCTCGCGAGTGCCGTACAACCCTGTCGACATCTTCGGCAGTCCTCAAAACCTCGCATCCTCGCCAACAGAAGACACTCCAGTCAACGACACGCTCAATGACGGAACGACGGAGGTTGGTACCAAGATCGAGACGCTCACTATATCATCGCCACCAAGACATCGGAGACCGTTGAGTGAGCGAGACGGCAACGCTGTACTACCGCTCAAGTCGCAAAGAAAGCCAAAGTCACAGAAAAAGGTACGCCAACTTAAGGGCAAGGTATTTGACGCGACGCCTGAGCGATTATACGTCAAAGATGATCTGGAAGAGAGGACCACAAATGAAGTAAATCGTAATGGCGTGGACGCAGCCAGCGGACCTGGCGGAGAACTGCGTGATGAGGAAGCGGCCGACATCGTGCCTCCTGCTTCGACAGCTCTCGTGCACGACGAGAACAGAGCTACCGTATCAGAAGGCGTGGCGGTGGAGCCTACAGTGGTACTTTCGGTAGTTCCGACACCTCCAGCGGAATCGGCTGCTCGAGGGGAACGATCCGGCGACGTCTACTCGTCCCATTGTGCACCTCTCCTAGACCTCACAGCCCACGACATCTGCTCCTTCACGGACTGGGCTTCCCAGCTGGCGGAGCACTTCTTCCTCTCAAAGATAGCCGAAGCATCGTTTGGCGAGGTTTATCGCCTTACCTTGCGTCCCGACATCCCTTTTGACTCCACGACCAGCATGCTGCGATCCCAAGAGTCAGTGCTGAAAGTCGTTGCCCTGAAAGCGGCGGAGAAGACTCTGCCGAAATCGAAGCGCGAGAGGGAGAGGGCGCTGACGAAGGCAGCGGCGATGTCGAAGCTGGAAGATGTGGCGAGCGAAGTCAGATTGTTGCAAAGAATGACCAGCATACCTGGCTACACTAACTTTCGAGATGTACGGGTACTGTCTGGCCGACCTGTGCAGCCGTTTATCAGTGCATGGAAGAGCTACAACGCTGGTCAGAAGGCTGCAAAGAAAGACATGAGTATCTTTCCAGACCCAGCGAAGAAGGCCAGCTATTCGGAAGATCAGCTATGGGCAGTGATCGAGATGCAGGATGCTGGCACAGATCTGGAGAGACTGGTGGAGCAAGACCAGTGCAATGACATTTGGACGATCTGGGATATCTTCTGGCAGACTGTCATTGCGTTGGCGAAAGGCGAGGAGGCGGCGGAGTTCGAGCATCGCGATCTGCATTTGGGCAACATATGCGTTCGCAAATCCGGAGTCACTACTGAGATAGATGTATCGAAGACGCTTGGCTTTACTGGGACTGATGCGACATTGATCGACTACACGATCTCCCGTGCCTCCATGGCCAGCTCTGGTAATGCGAATGAAGGGGTCGCTTTCATCGACCTTGCTAATGAACCGCACCTGTTCACCGGCGACTCCACGGACGAATACCAATATGACATTTACCGCTACATGCGCAACGCGGTTCATTCCCTGCATCCCACTGCACCTTTCCCACCTCAGAACCCATCGGGCCGCACACCCTGGCGCGACTTCCACCCCGTCACGAATTTGGTCTGGCTGCACTACATTCTCTACACGCTGCTCGAGCAGATCTCCTGGCCAAGTGCAAGTCATGCGCCCGCGAAGAAGAAGGTGAAGGAGTGGAAGCAGTGGAAGCGGGCGAACGACCTGGAGTTCGTGCTCCTGAAATGCCAGGGCTTGCTCGAGCCACCCTCGAATGGCGTCAATGTTGTCAGTAATGCGGGAGACTTAGTTGGACTGGCTTTGGAGGAAGGATGGTTGAGGGACGAGGACGTTATCGGTGCCGTTGAGGACGGAGAGGTGGGAGAAATGGAAGTGCACGCGGTAGATGCTGCCGCTCTGGCAATACGATTAGGAGGACTAGAGATTACTTGCCACGAGGGGATTGCGTTGAACCGCGAAGGTGTGCCTCCAGAGGCTCAGTCCGTGATTCCGAGCACGAGAAAATCGAGGAAGAAAGTATAATAGGCTGTCGTACTTAACCTAATCACACATGTGCATCTCGCGAGACTCGCATCGATCGTTCGGCCACTGTGACCTGACGAAAGCAGTCCAAAACATTTGGCCAGGTCCTAGCGACACTATGGAGATGATTGCTCTCTCAGCGACACAGGATATTCATTGATGTCGTCCTGTGCAACGTAACACTGCATGGTCCTAGGAGTTACCTCCGTGACATGCGGGTGTTTCGATTGCGATAGCAGCGGCAGCGAGCCCGTCGCCGTCTCATCGCAAGTGCTGTATGCTCGACTTTGGCATGCAGATAGGGACTCATCGAAATGTGACAGCCGTGAGAGTGCCGTTCGGGGGCTCACATATAGCTCAACCTGGTCAGCTGGCAAGAATCAGTCGCGTTGACACTTTGGCGCTGCTGTTCATCAACAAGTTGTCCGCGCGCTTTGCTGCCCGGCACACGCAATGCGACAGCAGTGCCGATCTGTTGTGCAACCACACGGTAGGGCGGACGTGGCGATCACATGGCGTATCGAGCCTTCCCTGTTGGTCGCACCGTGCCTGTATGCTTCTAGCCGCACCCGTTCCTGATCGTTTGTGGCACAACGACAGTGATGAGCGCAATGTTATGGACCGTCAGGTTCGTAAGAGAGGACGTGGAGTCGACGTGCTGCCCTACAGTAGTAGTAGTGTGCCCTACGACATCTTCGGCCCTACCCATCACATGACCGTCAACCGCAGTAGCTTTCCGCCCGCTAGTCTATGCGATGCCGCTGGGCCGCTGCTCTAGCAGACCCGATGCGATAGTTCGGGACGTTCGGCTTTCGCTGGGCCAGGCTTTTGCATGCATCCATACGATTGCGGGGGTCGCATCGAGCTCATCACACCGGTCAGACGACGATGTCGGGGTGCAGCGGCTTACTGACTGGGTGGGCTGCGGGATCTCTGATGGGAGCCTGTCCGTTGACCGGGTACAGCAGTCCCGGCATTGCGAGAGGCTGGCAGGGCAGACGACTGTGATTGGCAGGGTGAACAGCGTCGCTACGGCCGCGCAGCTGAGACAGTCCTGACTTCGCTGACACCCTCGCACATATTCGAGGAATTCCGAACTTCTGACAGGTGGGAAAGGCGAGCGACGGGTAGCCAATCAGAATGACGGTAGGGAACTGCCTCGAAGGAAACTTTGGATAGCGTCTGTGACGGACCAGCTTTGCGCGAATGTCATCCACATTGATGACAATAAGTTTGCGCTCCAAGCCAGCGATGAATGCGATATACGCGATGTTGAGCATTCGCACATCGTACGACGCTTACAGAATGCTGTGATAGGTGCGACTCGCGGTACGGAGGCAATAACACAGGGCTGCCGATCCAAGCTCGGGGAGCGCTCTTGCATGCATCGCTCGGCAGCTGTTGGCAGTCAACCTAACGGTCAACAGCAGGCACGATTACTGTGTATCCTGGCTCCGGCGCGCGATACTTTTGTGCGTAAATTCGTCGCCGACCTCACTTCCCTCTCCCTCTCTCTAAACCTTGCATCGTATCCTCACTTCCGTATTCTTCTGCAGCGTCGCGACCGTCCGGACTACTCCAGGCACACACCCTCAGCTTCCCCACGATCGACGCCACTTCCGCCTTATCTGCATTGCGCGTGGACTGTGCGCCT
>JAVRRP010000086.1:0-32515 GCA_036872775.1 Oleoguttula sp. CCFEE 5521
CGAGTGGCCCCGGTCGATGGCAGCCTCTTCACATCTCATCTCATCATGACCCGCAGGCTGTCAAACGACAACATGACAGTCGAGAACGGGCATCTGGGACTGCTAGAGAAGCCTGTAGAGCCACGCGCCAGCATACGCGATATCATCCGCAACATGACCCCACAATTCATTCTGCATGCGGTTCTCGATTTACTACGACCTGAGTTCTTTTCACGCCGGAAGACCGCACCAGCCCCACGGAAGGGCAACACAGCATGGCTCGATGGCCTGCGCGGCGCTGCAGCATTCGGTGTCTGCATCATGCATCTGACAGTCTACACGCATCACGACCTCGAACGATGCTATGGCGCGCAACTGGGCTTTATGGAAGACAAGGGCAAGAACTACTCGATCCTCGCACTACCTGTCATTCGCCTCCCCTTCCTTAGCGGCCACTTCGCCGTCATGCTCTTCTTCGTCATCTCCGGCTACGTGTTGCCTAGACGCATGGTCTCGCTGATTCACCAAGGGCGGAGAGAAGAATTCCTGGAAGCTGCCAATTCTGCCATTTTCCGGCGACCCATGAGGCTACTACTGCCTGTCGTCTGGAGCACGCTAATTCTCGCGATAATATGGCACTTCCCGTTCGAGATCAAGACGGCGTTTCCTACACATCAGTCCTCGCTCTTCGCTGAACTTCGATCTTGGGCCTGGGAGTCCTCCATGTTCGTCTACTTCTTCAAGAACGGTCTGCTCTGGACTTACTACAATGCCCACTCCTGGACGATTCCAGTCGAATTGCGAGGTAGCATGTTCGTCTTCGTCTGGCTGTTTGCCACGCATCAAGCGAGTATACGAACGAGAGTTTGGGCAAACTTTGGCATGATTTTCTATCTGGCATTTGGTACACCGTAAGTACATTGCTCAGTATTTCCCTGCCGCTTCGGCGACTGACCCTCCGTAGTGGTGCATGGTACGCCGGCTTCTTTGCAGGACTCCTACTTTCAGAGACTGAACTTCTCTCCCACGATCCCGAAGCACCGTGGTTTCCATGGATCTCCGCCGTTGACTACTTCCGTGCCAAGCCACTGACTCGCCAGGTGTTACTTCATGTCTTCCTTGGTATTGGCACGTATCTCGCGTCTCAGCCAAGCAGCGACTGGGGCAGCAGAGAACAGACGCTCGGCAATTGTCATGGCTGGATCACCCTCTCGAAGATGATCCCACAAGTCTATGAAACCGAAGGCAGTAATCACAGGTGGTTTTGGCTCTTTTGGGCAGCCTGGATTGTGGTGTACTGCATCCGCGAGATTGTAAGTTCTGACCACATGACTTGTCCACGATCTTCGCTGACATGTGCTACCAGTCATGGATTCGCTCCATTTTCGAGACAAACTTCTGCCAATATCTCGGCCGCCACTCCTTCGCCCTGTACCTCGTTCACGGTCCAATCATCGGACTGTTCTCTGATCGCCTCTTCTACCTTACTGGCTTCCGGGGACCAAAGCCACTCATGGACAATCCATACGAGCCATTCCTGGCGCTGTACAACAAATGGCACGACGCTGCCTGGTGGCCCCTACCAGACGGCGGCCCTCAAGGACTGGAGTACAACTTTGTCATCGTGGTTCTGCTATCGCTTCCGGTATGTTACTCCGTACTGTATCTATTCACAGTGTGATACTGACAACGAGCTTAGGTGATGCTGTACTGCGCCGAAGTTGGCACGAGAGTTTTCGACGAACCGTCCGTGAGGCTTTCGAGCTGGGCATACAAGAAATGGAAGAGAAGCTGAGACATAATGTGATACTACGGCCATGTACCATATCATATGCATGTACATACTGTAATAAAAGCATTGTCATGGGAATGAGATTTTACTGTGTCGCTGTCACTCCGGCTGGTTCACTGAACGTTAACACTGCCGCTCGACCATCACGCACCATGATAGATTACTCGGGGACCTTGGCCTTGATCTGCAGTCTGGGACCTTACGTAGGACTGAAGCATGTCTGGCAATGTTGTTGCAGCCGACGTCCATGTACGTGCAAGCAGATCCTCTTCCATCAGATTAGACAATGTCCAGCATCTGCCCGGTGTTTTCACTCTCAAACTACTGTTCGTTGTTTTCTCCAGAGCGATAGCGGACTGCATTATTATATAGACAAGACCGGATCTGCCGTCAGTTGTGCATGAGGTACTCACTCCGGCAGAGCTCTAGATCTCCCCGCGACCAGGTCTCGACCAACTCTGTAGACTGCCAAGTCACGGAACTAGGCACGATCGGGAGCACGCCTTGAATGATCTGCATGACAACAGCTATAGCTCTCCAGCAGTTGCTATGGTGGATCACATCAGGGACCATGACGATCGGATGCCAACTCCGGATGAATAGGTCAAGTACAAGAGCCCGCTGTCCCAGCTTCCCCTCTGCAGCAATCATCCCTTTCGCAACCACATCAAACTATTTGTAACCCATCAGACCAAGTACCAATACTACAGCAAACATGTCCGGACTCCTCAACAAGGCGAAAGATGCCGTCGGCAAGAGCGGCGGAAGCTCCGGCGGCGCGCCAGGCCAGCAGTCTGGCGGCGAGAAGTTCGCTAGCGGACAGGCGAACAAAGGTACGCCCCTATGTGCAATTGTCACGTCGTCTGTACCACACTGACTTGTATCACAGGGATCGATGGCTTGACCGACAAGGTCGGGCTTGGGTACATACACCTTCCCTCCTCGCGGTGCTGTGATGGAGACTGATTGAAGCGCAGAGACAAGTATGACGACAAGATCAACAAGGTTGCCGATGGACAGATCAACAACCAGATCCCAGGTAAGGATCTCTGATACTCGCGTAGATCAAAGACTTACTGACGGTGCTGTAGGTGGTGCTGGCAAGCCAAGCGGACAGGGAGGGTTGTAGAGATCGTCACTCAGTTGACTTACATCAACCATGATACCATGTAGACGATGGATATGAAGTGAAGTCGAGATTATGCCGCTTGCCTCTCATATCGCCGTGCATGCATTTTGTCCACAGACGATTGATCTGATAGCATTCGTTGTCCGTCTAACATGTGGCACGCTTCCAGCGCGTTGTGCGCAGAAATCTCGTCACAATGTGAGTATCTCGCCTCCAGCGGCGCTGAAGTAGGCGTGGCTACCAAGTAGTCTACGGAACTATGCGTGTTCTCATGAAGACAAACGCACATCTGACCTGGGAGTATTCGAGAGGGGGCATGTCGGGTCGGCATGATCTTGAATGCGATCATCAATGTGTCTCACTGGCGCCGTAGCACAGCGCTGCACAGCTGCGAGTACACTGATAGGAGCATGCTCTACACTTCCAATATTAGAGAGAGTAAAGGTCGAATGATCTATGCCCAGGTACCGCAGATTAGATTCCATCGCGAAGAATCCACGTGGCGGCCTGCACACGAAACGTCCGCCACTGACGTGCATTGGCCTGGATGCATAAACGACTTCTTCATCAATGCCGACTTCTCTTCATGCTGTTCTTGCACATGGCCGATAAAGATAGATCTTCTTCACATTGTTCGCTATCGTGCGATCGTGACCTGCGATATGACACATGACGATGCATCGCGGCGATCTTTTTTACGGACAGCCTGCCCGACGCGAAGAGCTTGTTGGTCCTTACCCTTGCTCATAACCCACCGGCTCGTCACCACATAGCACACTCGGGTACCTTACATCCTTCGCCTACCCTCACCTTACATTCGCCAGTTCCGACGGGTATGCGTCGGTTCGCATGCACAACGCGGCATCAGTCAGGCCATGTCAACACCCCATGTGGCAGGTCGGCGCAAGAGCCAAGAGGCTATTCGACTAGCCCCGGCTCGCTATCGTAGGCAGGTACGGCAAACATCACGGGAACGCTTCAAGTAGGTCACGATCAGCTTTCTGATTCCTTATGCTCGTGGCTTGTGTACAGCGTGTAAAGTATCTACCTACTGTCGAGTTCAATCATGCGTCCGATGAAGCGTGCCGGCGTCGTTGCAAGAGCGACATTTGCAGCTGCACTGCTAAGATCAACGGAAGCATTGAGCATTGCAGCACGAGCACCAGGCCTCAATGTACGCATCTCGGTCGCCAATGGCCTTCTCAACAGCAGTACCGACGGTCGAATTTCGCTGCTCCTCGCACCGGCTGGTGTAGACCCACTGGACGACACCGATGTCACTTCAAGTCCGGATCTCTTCTTCGGCAAGAATGTGTACAACTACCACAGCGGCGACACTGCACTCTTATCAGGCGATAGTGGCCAGAACGTGCGAGTAGGAGTCTATGGCTACCCCAACGTTAGCCTCAACGATGTCGCTCCAGGAGACTACACAGTGCAAGCTTACCTGAACATCTACGAGAAGGCCGTTCGCTCAGATGGATCCGTGGTGTCAGTACGCTTCCCTTGTGGAGACGGACAACCGAACGTGGATGGCTTCGGCAGTCTACTTACGCCTGTGACGAATGTGACTATCAGCGGTGGTCGCCAGACCATCAGTCTTCAATTCAACGACTCGGTCCCATACGAGGTGTTCAACGGAACCGAGATTGGTGCATGTCGGCAAGGTAATTACGAAGACTCCAAGAACCTCAAGCATGTCAAGATTCGCAGTGCAGCATTGTCTAAGTTCTGGAACCGCGATATGTACGTTGGCGCCAACATACTTCTCCCTGCCGGTTACGCCGCGAACGATACCAGGACTCGGTATCCTGTAGTGTACTCCCAGAATCATTGGGCTGGTGGAGATGGTGCTTTCCGCTACTCCACCTCAGCCAGCTTCGCAGCGACCTGGGATAGTGGCATCATCAATGGCACCAATATCACCGCCGCACGACCGACGCCGAAGTTTATTGTTGTCTCGTTCAGACATGAGGCACCGTACTATGACGACTCGTACGCAGTCAATACAGCAAACTTCGGACCCTATGGTGATGCTCTCAACGATGAGCTGATCCCCCATCTGGATGCAATGTTCAATACGATCGCGAAGCCGTACGCAAGAATCCAGGAAGGTGGTAGCACAGGCGGGTGGGAGTCAATTGCCTCGGTGATCTATCGACCCGATCTTTTCGGCTCGTGCTTCACGTATTATCCAGGTCAGTGGTATTTCACATCACCGGTCGGTCTCTACTGACCAGCGCGCAGACTCACTCGATTTCAGGCGGCATCAGGACATCTATCTGTATGACACTGCGAACGCGTACTACCGAGATGGTGTCGCCGTTCCCTCGATTCGTGAGGTAACGAATGGGACGGAGACTGTGCTTGCAACGACTGAAATGGAGAATCACTGGGAGCTAACCTTTGGGACTTCGTCGCGCTCGGCGTTACAGTGGGAGTAAGTGACAATCGAGCATCCCGGACGTAATCAGGTGTTGACAATGTGTAGTGCCTGGCAAGCTGTCTTCGGTGCACAGGGCCTGAACGGCTATCCCCTCGAAGCATGGAATAAGGTCACAGGCGAGATCTACCCCGAAGCCGTTGAATACTGGAAGCCCTTCGATCTCTCCCACTACGTCACGGGCAACTGGGACAATGCCAAGAATCTTGGCGCTGTCCTCAAGAACCGCATCTTCATCTACGTCGGCTTAGCAGATACCTACTACCTCAATGAAGGTGTGGAGAAGTTCCAAGAAAATGTCGAGTCCTTCGGCGGCGCCGGCTGGGCAAACTTCACCTACATCGAAGGCGCGCCGCACGGCGGGAACTACAACCGTCTGGAGATCTGGACGTATCTTGAGCTGCTCGACAAGTGGTTCAAGGACCATGCACCAGGTGGCGCGACGCCATTGGGTGATGATGTGACTTCTGCGGCTTCGAGAGGCAATTACTGGGAGGAGACGATCGCGAGAGCTGGGCATCAGGCTGCGCTTGACCGACAGGCACCGCCGCATCTTGATGTGTATGAGAAGCTCATCAAGGGTAGTGTTGGGCGGTGGGATCCTGGTGTTGCGCTGATGGCACAGTGGAAGGTCGATGGCAGACTGCAGGGCAAGCCATTCGCCGTGAAGAAGGGCCGGAGCGTAACATATGAGGTGAAGGGACATTGGGGCTGGTGGAAACACAGCTTCCAGCTGTTGGCGACCGGCACCCAGAACGGCTATGTCGATGAGACGAGAGCGAGTCGGATCGTGAAGGCGTGACGCCGTGACGAGATGTGATGATAGAGAGAAGTACTGTACATAGTGTGACGAAAATGCCGCCGAACCACTCAAGGGTCTAGTTTCTTTCCACCAAGCTCAGTGATGCTGAACTGTTTAGCCGCCGCCTCGAAGCTCGTCCTCACCTTCTCCGAAGCATACTGCCTCATCTCAACCTCATACATGCTCACGACATCGTCGCTCCAGCCGGCACTTTCATTTAGCAGCTTTCCCAACAGTGCAGCATCTTGCAGCGCCGTATTAGCACCGACGCCCCCAGCCGGCGTCATGCAATGCACCGCATCTCCCAACACAGTCACCCTCGCCTCACTCTTCCACTCCGGCAACCCCCTCGGCCAAGCTGTAGACATCTTAAGGAAAGCAGCCTGCGCGTCATTCTGCTGCTCAAAGATTCCCCTAAACTTCGAACTCCAGTCCTTCGTCAGCTCCCTCGAGAGCTCTGCAGCTGGCTTGCCAATGACCGAGAAGTCCTCGTTCGGTGGCCCGAAGGAGCCTGGACCGCCAACGAACACCCATCCGAACTCGACGCTATCGTCGTCCAGCTCGCCGCCGGGCCGAATGTTGGTGATTAGACTTAGTGGACCTGCTTCATGAGATCCGTCACGGATAAAAAACACTCCTGTGCCCAGGTCTCGGAAAGCTTTACTCGTCGTCTGACCGTGAATCATACGTGCACCAGTATCGAAGCTGCGGATCTCGCCTTGGCCGAGCTGTGCCGCGAGTGAGGAGTGTGACCCATCAGCTATGACTAGCATGGAGCCTTCAGGTGAGGTCGTGGAGTCTGTAAAGCTCAAAGTCACGCCGTTGTCGGTCAGTGTATAAGAAGCAGCGCGTTTGTCCCAGTGGATTGAGTCCGCGACGGTCGTGAGGAGGTTGTCACGCAGCCAGCCGCGTGCTGTGCCGTAGACCGGGCCCGAAAGCATCGCTTTGGTAGGTGCTGGAGCATCTGGGGCGTGCGGAGCTGAGTTGCTCTCGGGCTTGCTTGGTGGTGGACCCGGCGGACCTGTGCTACCAGGCTCGATACGGTCTCCCGTTTTAGCATCGAAGTGGTATGGTCCGCCACTGCCTGTCGTTGAGGTGCCATCCTTGAACGTTGCGAAGTCTTCAGAGTTCAAAACGCTTTCGATCGCTGAGAGTCCCTCGTCGCTCATCCGGATGCGATAGCCCTGCGCTCTGGCGTGGCGATTGGCATCTCGCTCGTACAGTTGGAAGGGAATGTTATGTGACTGCAGTGCACGCGCGAGCAAAGTCCCACCGATGCCGGCGCCTGAGATTAGGACCGGCTTCTGCGATGTTGTTGCCATAGTCCGGCTATGTGATGGAACGCGATTGATGTGACGGAACAGAGTGAGAAGACGGCGATTCATTAGGCTGCAGGGATGGAACAGAAGTTGATGATGACGACCGCAACGTGATATATGCGAACGTACCGGAATGAGTAAAGTCTATCACACCAACCCTCTACATGACAAAGCCTCGTCGATGACTTTTGCGTACCTCCACTCCTCACAGCGTCGACGTTGAACACGGTGGAATGAGTTCACCCGTCGACTCTGCTTGGTCATCATAGTCGGGAACCTCATCGGCCGTTACATTCTCCGATCATCACTCGTTCACTCTATCTCATACCATCGTGTACACTGTCTAGCACTATCGCATCACCATTCCCCGCAGCTACCCGATGACCTCTCAATACGGCCAAGTCCAGTTCGTCTGATCTTCCGGATCCATCCCCGTCTCAAACGCAAAGTTCTTGCACCCAATTCTCCTCTCCAGCAAATGCTCCCTAGTCGCTGCGCCCTTATTTCCCAGCCTCTCCCCAAGATTATCGATAGCCAATATGGCCAACGAGAACCGATCCGCCTCGTTCCTGATGGCCAACTCGAGCGGCGTGTCGATATTGCCCTTCTCCTTGTAGCCCCTCACATGCATAAGGTGCTGCCCGCGGCGCTTGTAAGTCAGTCTGTGCACGAGCCAAGGATATGAGTGGAAGGCGAAGACGACGGGCTTGTTGTCTGTGAAGAGGGCGTGGTACTCGGTGTCTGTCAAGCCGTGCGGGTGATATTGATTTGGCATTAGCTTGAACAGGTCTACCACGTTGACGACCCGGACCTTGAGCTCAGGTAGGTGTTCACGGAGGAGTGCGGTGGCTGCGAGGGACTCTTGTGTCATGACATCGCCGCAAGATGCCATCACGAGATCTGGCTCGGCGCCTTGGTCGTTCGAAGCCCAGTCCCAGCGGCCAACGCCTTTCGTGCAGTGTGCGACGGCGTCTTCCATGTTGAGAAACTGCAGGTGGTCTTGTTTGTCCGCTACGATAACATTGACGTAGTTTTTACTCTCGAAACAATGATTCATGGTGCTGAGGAGACAGTTGGCGTCGGGTGGGAGGTAGATGCGGACGACTTCGGGGGACTTGTTGACGACGACGTCGAGAAAGCCGGGATCTTGATGTGTGAAGCCGTTGTGATCTGGGACGAAGTCAGTATTCAATTCGAATGCCTAATGCATTGTGCTCTCGTACCTTGTCGCCACACTGTGCTCGTCAGAAGTATGTTCAGCGAAGATATCTGCTGCCTCCAAGACACCTCCAGCGACTTCTCGATCCACTTCGCATGCTGGTTGACCATCGAGTCGATGATGTGAATGAATGGCTCGTACGAGTTCAGCAAGCCATGCCGTCCACTTAGGATGTATCCTTCCAGCCAGCCTTCCACAGTATGCTCAGACAGCATCTCCATCACCCTTCCCTTGGGATCAAGATTGCCACCGTCCTCGTCTTCGGGTAGATAGCCATTCACCCACACTTTCTTGCCCGCTTCGTAGATCTTCGACAGCTTATTGCTTTGTGTCTCGTCCGGCCCAAAGACACGGAAGCTCGTCGGGTTGTCTCTGACAATGTGTGTAAGCCAAGTAGCAAAGTACTCCATACTGGCTCCCGAAGTTGCGCCAGGCTTTGGCACGTCAATTGCAAAGTCCTGGAACTTCTTGAGATTGAGCGGCTGTCGTATTGATCCGCCGTTGGTAATCGGATTCTCGGACATGCGTTT
The DNA here is from genome assembly GCA_036872775.1 of Oleoguttula sp. CCFEE 5521. Classification (NCBI taxonomy): domain Eukaryota; kingdom Fungi; phylum Ascomycota; class Dothideomycetes; order Mycosphaerellales; family Teratosphaeriaceae; genus Oleoguttula; species Oleoguttula sp. CCFEE 5521. Next base: position 9,214 of record JAVRRP010000086.1, read on the forward strand.
GCCCTTAGCAGGTGCAAGCTCGCGCAGCTCAGACACGAGCTTTCCGTCTTTCCCGAAGAGCTTCTCAGGCTCGTAGGAATGCATCCACCTTTCCAGCTGCTGGAGCTGGGCATCATCAGTCAGTACTTTGGTGAGCGGGATTTGATGCGCCCTGAAGAAGCCTTCGAGGTAGTGTCCTTCGACCTTCCTTGGAGCCGTCCAGCCCTTGGGCGAGCGTAGGATGATCATTGGCCAGGATGGGCGGAAAGCCTTGCCGGACTCCCGGGCTTGCTTCTGGTATGCCAAAATCTCTTTCACGCATTGCTCCATTGTAGCAGCCATTGCTTGGTGCATGTCCTCGAGATCGCTGCCCGCGACCACATATGGCGTCCAGCCGTATCCCTTGAACAGTGCAATGAGCTCTTCCTCGGGTATGCGAGACAACACAGTCGGATTGTGTATTTTGTAGCCGTTCAGGTGCAGAACTGGCAGTACAGCACCGTCCGTGATCGGGTTGAGGAACTTATTACTGTGCCAGCTCGTGGCAAGAGGTCCCGTCTCGCTTTCGCCATCACCGACGATCGTCACCGCAATCGTTTTGGGATGATCGTATACTGCTCCGAAAGCATGCGAGATGCTGTAGCCGAGCTCACCACCCTCATGCAGTGATCCAGGAGTCTCCGGTGTCATGTGGCTGCCGATACCGCCTGGAAATGAGAATTGCTTGAAGAAGCGCTGCATGCCAGCCTTATCCTCGCTGATATTGGGGTAGAACTCGCTGTACACACCCTCGAGGTAGAAGTTGGAGATAAGACCTGGAGCTCCATGGCCTGGGCCGCTGATTACGAGAGCATTGAGGTCGTACTTCTTGATCATGCGGTTGAAGTGAATATATCTGATGCGGTCAGCTACGTCTGCAGCTGTCCCGAATGTAGATGACTTACGTGAATGACTGTCCAGCATCGCTACCCCAATGTCCGAGTAGTCTCGGCTTGATGTGCTCTTTCTTCAATGGCTCTTGTAGCAACGGATTCTCTTTGAGGTACAGCATCCCCAAGCACAAGTACAGTGTGGCATGAAACCATTTCGTCAACTTCTCTATCTCATCTTTACTGAGCGAGTCCCCACTGATGGTCGACCGCGTCTTGCTGTAGACAGACCATTCCTCTTGGCCGTCAGTAAGTGTTCGCTGCACCTTGTCAGGTGCCATGTCCGCGGTAAGATGGAGCTTGATGGCGGTATGTGAGTGTGGGGAGAAGGAAAGCTGAGCAGAGAAACGGAATGAAGCTCTCTTGACTTTCCTTATGACGAGCTACACATGCACGCCCGAAGTATGTGGTGAGACCTGACGGCTGCTAGATCAGGTACCGGGTGCCTGCCGGCTGCGTGGTGTGACGATTCTTGTTCTCATGAGCTTTGAATTGACTTTTGAAGGTCAGGTCCGCGATCCGGAGCTTCCGGCGCTCCACATTGCATCGTTACACTCATGATGGGCAGTCTGCGAGATAGCGAATCGACGCGGTGGCGGCACGGCTCAGATTGCGTACGCATGCCTATGCAGGTAGCGAATTGATAAGAAGACGCAATGTTGACTCGATGCACGTGGGTGTGGGTAGTGCACCGTGCACAGACTTTGTTGATGACTAAAGCGATCCGGGAGGTGGTTCGCTTTGATATGATAAATATGAATAGTGCTGGGAGAATATGTGCGCGCTGTCGATTGCGCTACTAACGCTGGACCACTCCGAACAGCGCGGCGCGATGCTAATGAAGGTGCTGCGCGAACCCCCGGCGTACTCCGCCGCTCTCTTCCTCATGTTCTCCAGCTGGCCACCGAACCTCATGCCTTCCGCCGACTTCTTGTACTCCTCGCGGGCGTTGCCGTAGATCCGCTGACCTCTATACTGCGATGACCATCTGCATACACACCTCTTTGGACGATCGGTTCGCTGTCAACTGGTTCGCCCATAAGCTCTTCCGCACGCCTCCGTGCATCCTTAATACTTGCATCCTTCCTGCCGAGACCGAGCACTTCCAGGCCCTCTTCTGACAGTCCGGTCAACGTAGCAGGTGCGCCGGGCACAGACGTGGTAACGGACTTCGGCTTCTCAAACGTCGGGTCTGGTGGCTGGTAGTGCACCACATCCGGTCCGATGCCTTTCGTGCCCCACGGCGGGTCGAAGCGTTTGCGGATGGTCTGCACCATCTTGCCGAACCACCAGAAGTTGAGAATGTTGAGCACGAGGTTCGAGGCGAGGTAGATGGCTGCAAGCCACAATGGAACATACCGCACATCCATGAATGCTCTTGTTTGTGCCTGCGTGTCGCTGAGATCACCAGCTTTCATGCCGTCTTTCACCGCATCGGCAAGGTACTGCGGGATGGTGTACCCTGAGCTCGTGGCTTTGTAGATGTCTCGAAAGACGAGTATTGAGGAGTAGCTGCCCCAGATGAGACGACATGCAAAGAACGTACTGGTGAGGAGGGCGCCGTTAATCGCTTGATAGACAGATCCAGTGAGATCGAGCTTGTCGCAGAACCAGTGGATGTTCAGGAATGGACTCGAGAGCTCGTACAGGAGGAAGACCGGCGCGTAGAAATACAGAAATGGGCGCTGCACATAGTCAGTACACCGCGGAGACATGACTCTCTACACCGCTTCGTAGGCAGTGACCAATTGAGACTTACGAAGCCAAAAGAGAACACCGTCACTGCACTGACAGCATGTGCCAGCATACCCCAGCCGAAGATGTGCACATAACGCGAGCACATGTACAGATCCCACAGGAAGTACGCCAGGGCGAAGCTCTGCAGCAATCCCGTAGCACCAGTGTATCCCCATACCCTCTTCTCCCAGTTGTCTATGCCAAATGCACCGCTCCCGCGCCAAGACTGCCGCTCCTCATCGTAGAAGATGACCCACAAGCTCATGGTGCAGATCACGCATGACTGTACGAAGGAGACGACATGCACATCCCAATTGATCTTCGTCCGTGAGGACAGTGCATTGTACCGCTGAGGCACAACCCTCCGCGAGATCCAGGGTGCGAAGACTTTGCCGACCAGGACATAGAAGCTCAAGGCAAAGACGACTTCGTGGGCGTGTAGTGGCAAGGTCGGTAGGGATAGCTTGCTCGAAAGAGGTCCAGTAAATGCGGTAAGAGCGCCAGGCGGTGGGAATGGAAACGGGTCAAGCATGTTGCGAGCTGGCGGGTGGGCTGCAGGCGAGAGGCTATGCACCGGCACTCAAGTATGGAAGATACGGCCTATATCATGGCATACAACACCGGCGCATGTGTTCAAGGCGCGGGATCAATGATAATAGCTGCTAATGACGTGCCGACTCAGTGGTCTGTTGACATCGTCTTCTATTTGGATGTGGGGCAATCTGCCGAGGCGCCAGGCACGTGATGCCGAGCTTCTGACCATCTCAAGGATCAGAACTCTGCCATTGCTTATACTCACCTCATATCTTGGTACAAGTATTTCTCGAAGATGGTTTACAAGTACTCTGCAATATCATTAGGCTTGTGAGCTGGAATTCCCTATACCACGCGGCTAAGCCTCGAGACAAAAAACAGTCGCTAGCTGGCTTGAACGCCACGAAGCGGAAAACGGGTTGAACGATTGTCCACTTATCTCGAATCGAACACCAGGAACTCGACGCTTCCATAAAGCCCGAGCCCTATCGCCGAGCAGTTACGCCATCGTATGAGCTGCAGGACTGCCTCCAGGCACAAGTGGTGTGAGTCTGCGATGTGCGGCACAAAGCAGGATCGTCGGCGACTTTCCTCCCCGACGCCGCTTTCATTCCACCAGGCTGAAGAACCCTGGAGCTTGGAAAGCTTGTGGAATCCCGCTCGAGTTTGATTTGTCGAACCCGACCTCCCTCGCAAGGTCACGCAGTTTGGTGATGAGCAATGCTCGCAATCGCATCCCATTGCGGGTAACAGAACACCATAAAGCCAACCGATCGCATCGTTGTTGACTCATAGGTACTTTTGCGGGTCTGATATAACGTCTCATCTCTCAGCGCTTCATCGTTTTGGCGAAGTCCGGCCACGATATGTCGTTGCCTTAACTCCGTCTCCGTTCCCTTCGTTCGCATATCAACATACATTGCCGTACTGCATACCTTCTCTACCATTGACTTTGACGCAGAGCTTGCTTCACCTTGGCTTCGACACTCACTCTATCGAAGCGTCACGCAATCATGTCTTCTTCGCGGACATCATCGCCGAGCCATGATCGGAACTTGGATACCACATTCGATGAGAAGACCATATCAACAGACGCTAGAGCATCACCTACAGGTCCGGTATCGACTCTAGCAGACCCTGTTCAATCAAACGAAAACACGATAGTCCCAGCAACAGCGGACAAGGCTGTAGATCCTGACGGTCACTATGTCACCGGCATGAAGCTCTGGGCAGTGATGATCCCGCTATGTCTGAGCTTCTTCTTAGTGCTTCTTGATACTTCAATCATATCGACAGTAAGTACTCCAGAGCCCTGCCGCTGCCAGGGCAGTTCCACGTACTGATCTCAGTCCAGGCCATACCAACAATCACGAACCACTTCCATTCGCTACCAGATGTGGGCTGGTATGGTGCTGCATACCAGCTCTCTGCTGCCGTACTGCAACCATTAGCGGGTAAGCTCTACGTGAGCTTCAGCAACAAGTGGACATACCTGGCGTTCTTCGCGCTCTTTGAGCTCGGTTCGCTCATTTGCGCCGCTGCGAATTCCTCCAACATGTTCATCGTCGGCCGGGCCATTGCAGGCATGGGCACCGCTGGCTTGCAGAACGGCGCGTTCACGATTATCGCAGCTAGTGTGCCTCTTATCAAGCGGCCCCAGCTCATGGGCATATGTCAGGGCATTGCACAGCTTGGAGGCGCTCTGGGCCCACTTCTTGGGGGTGCACTTACTCAATATGCAAGCTGGAGGTCAGCACACAATTATTGCCATGACTTGGACAGAAGCTGACCCAAATAGATGGTGCTTTTGGATAAATCTACCGCCGGGCGCGATAGTAGCAGGCCTCATTGCCTTCAGCAAGGTGCCCGATGCGTTCGCCAAGCCGCCTGCGCGAGTGGTGGTGAAGGAACTTCACAAGAGACTGGATCTCCCGGGCTTCGTGCTGTTTGCGCCTGCAGTGATTATGCTACTGCTAGCCCTCGAGTGGGGTGGAAATGCGTACGTCCGGCATCGTTCAATTTATAACTGGCAATGCTGACGAAGTACGCACAGCTACGCTTGGAAATCCGCCACTATAATCGGTCTATTCTGCGGGTTCGGTGGCATGTTCATCGTATGGTTCATCTATAATTACTGGAAGGGGGAGGAAGCACTGATCCCTCTCTCAATCGTTCGTCGGCGAATCGTATGGACGAGCTGTGAGTTCTCATCATCGAGTCGAATGTATCATGATGCCAGCACTGACTCGCACGATTACAGGCATCGTGATGGGCGCCATCTTCTCCGGCCTCTTTCTCTCGAATTACTACCTCCCAATCTACTGGCAATCGACTCTGAACACCTCTCCCACGCTATCAGGCGTCTACCTCCTCCCCTCCATCCTCACAGCTCTGGTCGGTGCTGTTGTGGTAGGCAAACTAGTCCAAATCACTGGTTTTTACATACTCTGGGCCGTTGCCAGCATGACGCTCCAAGCTATTGGCTTCGGTCTCTGCAGCATTTTGAACGAGAACAGCAGTACTGGCGAATGGGCTGGCTTTCAGATCATCTTCGGAATCGGCAGAGGCTTTGGGTTTCAAATGCCCATCATTGCGATCCAATCTGGTCTCACGCCTGCACACTCTGCTTTGGCGACTTCTCTGATTATGTTCTCGGGCATGCTGTTCGGTGGAATCTCTCTGTCAGCATCGGCAACCATCTTGACCAATTCTCTGCGAACTCTGATACCGCAGACCGCACCGGACGTCAATGCGAACGCCGTAGTTGCAGCTGGAGCTACAGGCTTCCGATCGATATTACCCGCCGACCAGATTCCGGGTGTACTAAAAGCGTACTCAACTGCTGTGGATCGAGTTTTCTACTTGGCAGCTGGACTGTTTGTGGCTGGCTTTATGGCGGCCTGGGGCATGGGTTGGGTGGACATCCGGAAGAAAGAGACGGGAGGACCAGCGGTGAAGGACGCGGAGAAGGGGATCGCTGAGGATTCAGATGCCGAAGTGATACCCAGTCCGATGGAGAACAAGGAGGTGAAAGTATAGGAGGCTGCAGCTTACCTTGGGCAACAGCGAACAATAGACATTTCCACTCCATCCAGTCGCCAGACAATGTCACATCTGCTCTCACGCGACATGGAGGATGATACCCAATCATTGGCTCGCCTACCAAGCGCGCTTGGACAGCCCCATGCATGTTTATCACGAACCAGGTCCCGCCGGTGATCCTGAGCAAACTCGAGCTCATCTTGAAGTCGTTCCTTCCTGGACAACTCCACCTCCATCCGCACTCGCCTCGCAACATGCTAGCGTGTTTTGTAACTCAAACTTTGTCTCTTTGCTTCACCCCATCCAAATATCAGTGGATGCTCGTATGGTCATGACATGAAAGAGCTGCGGGCTAGCTTGGCTACCTCCGCCAAGTTGGTGCTCAAGAAGTATCGGAGCCTTGCGGAGCGGCGCTAGACGGCACACTTAATATGCTGGTCAGCGAGACGTTGGGCGCCCAGTGTCACCAGGGGTGACGATAGCATTTCAAGACTCGGCGCCTAAGGCATGTATAATCAAGCGAATCTCCTCCCTGTCGATGGCATCACTTAATACATTCACTTTCAGTCCGGTCAGACTTGTAACGGCCAGGAGAAAGCGTAGATGTCTGTTAGTGGGTAACTATAATCCTCGCAGTGATAATATCGCGTCGGAGGCCACGACCACTAGCTGGTATCTTATAGCGAGACCCTACCATCCAAGTTCGACCTTCTGCTTAGTTAGGTGGAGTGGTATCATTGAGTCGAACACCGTCACTAGCGGACACCACCAACCGTGTCTAGTTTCAGATTATGGAAGCACTTCGCAGCACCATAATCCTAGCGTTTGGAGGTTCTGTAGTGTGAGAAGCATCAGATCTGCAGTAGCAGTGATCGCGGACTTCTGTACAAGAAGTACACTTTATCATAAAGTCTATACGTGAGTAATGCTTACCCGGCTTTCTTCATCTTCCATACTCACCCTTCTCTCTGCCGTTACCTCAGCATTGGCGGGTGTCTGCTCGTGCGTATGCAGCTTCATGTTGACAAACATCGCATACAACCCAAAGTCATACGCCAGCCTCAAGGCACCTGCAACGGTGAACGCCAGCCAAAATCGATCTCCTGATGCCAGCAGTCCGGTGATAGAGGGCCCGATCATCGCAGCCATCGTACGTATCGTGCTCGTGATGCCCATCACCGCTGTGCGCTCCTCGGGCTTGACGACAGCCGCGATGAACGCTGCACGAGGTGCTTGATCCATGTTATTCAGTCCGGCACGAATGAAGAGCAGCACAACATTGATCCAAAGTGTCGAAGAGAGACCAAAGAGCAGTACAGCCGCTGACGAGGGGACGTGCGTGAAGACCATCGTGTTGATCAAGCCAATGCGTCGAGATAGCGGGCCTGCGAAGACGCTCGACATTGCTGCGAGCAAGTAGCTGATTGAGGTGATGTCACCAAGAGTCGACTTTGAAGGATGCGAGTTCTGGTCGAGGAAGTAGTTGCAATAGGTGTATGGCACCATACCATCTGCCACGCTGTCGGCTGCCAGGAGAAACCAGAGTCTATACATGATGCTCCGTGTAGGTCCGGAGATCGCCGAGAACCACTTGCTGAGCCATGAGCCTTCGTTTGTCGGGAGAGGCAATGCGGACGGAGTACGCTTGTGCGGTGTTTCGGGTGGCAAGTTGTGGTCATCGAGCTCGATCCCGCTGTCGTCGTCTGCTTCATCTGCCTGAGCGACTTCCTTGTATGTTGAAGGTGCAGAGTCGACTTCGCATGCATCACTGAGCAGAAGCATCATTCCTGCGTTCACGAGACCCATGATGGCGTAGCCAAGGAACAAGATGTGGTAGGAGTTGACCAGAGACCATTCCCTTTGCACTGACAGTGCTTGTACGGTGCGTCCAGAAATCTCACTTCCAACGCTAGAGCCCCATGTCGAAATTGTGACATACCAAGCGAGAACGTCCGGTCTTGTTTGAGGAGTGGTCAGTTGCGACAGGATGCTCTCTTCAATTGCGCGGAAAGGACCAAAGTCGCCACCCATTGTCGATACGACGCCTGTGATCATCGGTCAGCCCTATGTCAGATCGACTGATTGTGCGCTCAGGTAGCACACATACCAACGATGGCTGCGATAAGCAGAAGCCAAAAGTTCTCGCAATAGGCGAACACAAGTCCACTCGCAATCATCAGAGCAGACCCCATCCAGAGCACTCGCCGTCGACCAAGTCGATCGGCAACGAGTGTGAGAAGTATTCCGACGATGACATCGCCGCCCAAAGTCAGGGTGAAGAACAGACCGATTCGTGAGTCTGAGTACCCAAGTTCAGCGAAGAAGAGGGCTGAAGAAATGGAAGTCAGAGAAGTCGCGTTGCCAGACTCTAGTTTCGTGCGTACCTAGGATGACCTGAGTGGCTCCAAAGCTTATCATACGGAAGCTCCTACGTCGAATGTCAATGATCGATGTTTCGCGAGTGCGTACTCCAACCTACCGGACGCTTGTCGATTGGACAGGGCTTTGAGACATACCGAGCGAAGATGATGAGTATCTGGAAGATCCGTCAGTTTCAAAACACGATTTGTGACAAAGTCAGGATGCCTACAGCATCGCGTCCAGTAAGCCGGACGGCATCTAGGCCGCTCTCATTGTAGAGCCATGTCAAGGGGCGTAGAGCTGCCATTCAGCAACAAATCTTCTCAATCCGTGATACGATATGGGAGTGCTAATATGCAGCAGACCATTCGAACACAAGTCAGGGATGAACTGTACGAGAGATATACTCGATGCCAAGCAACCTACCAGTCATACACGTAGGCAAAATGATGTGAAGTGAAGAATTCCGTCTCCTACAGCACGATGACTGTGATATGAGGTTGCAATGCATAGTTGCGGGTGGAGCCCTGCGGCAAAACACCTTAGGTGCATGTTGGAGTGCGGTGCGTTGAAAGCTTGAGAGCGATGTCGTTGTCCGGAGTGCGGCACAAAGACGGCCGATCACGGCGATGATGGCTGAGCATGGGAGGTGAAGAAGCACGATCATCGCCATGCACGCGCTACAGGATCTGCGACGGTGTGATCACTGTGGTGCACCACGTTGGCCATAAGACTATGACACACAAGCTTAATAGATTGGAGGTGATCCGGCGGTTGGCTAGACGATGCCTGACTCAGACGAAGAAGTGCCTTTCAGACATCAGGGGGTCTAGAAGATAGCAATGGCACCTGGGGGGCTTCCAATCCCACCCTTGACATGCAGCGGCGCGCTCGTCAAGAAGAAAGACCACCTGCCCTCGCGCTCACAGACCTTGCTCAATGACTCAAGATCCCACATCTCCCCAATCGGCGTGCCCCATTGGGTCAACAACCATTCGTGAAGGCACCTACTAGTGTCAGCAACAATCTAGGTCGATGGAGAACGAAATTCAACGCACCATCCTCCCTCATGCAATGGTGGCGGCCAAGCCTCGAACGCAACTGTGTCGCCCGCAACAGCTGCGAAGTGATGGTCATAGAGCCAGCGGACCGTAGTCTCGTTGTTCGCGACACCAATAGCGACGCTATTGTCTCGCGTGCCCTTCTTCCTCTCCTCCGGGGATGCAAAGTTGTGCCACCGCACATAGCCGGAGCGGACCATGAGGATGTCGCCTGGTCGTGGATTCGTGCCCTGATACTTCAAGACCTCGTCAAGCTCAGAGACTGGGATCTCGTGTCGCGAGACAGCTGATGGAGGATCGCCGTGCTTCTTCTCGTACCAACTTAGCCAATCGACCAGTACCCCTCTCCCTACAATTCCACCCCTCTCACACCAATTGTGAATCCCGTTCGTCACCGTCTTCGTCGCCTCCTCATGCGACAACCCATTATAGTACATCCGACTCTTCTGATGCGCAAAGTGCTTCAAGCTATCCCACTGGCTGCCCGACTGCGTATTGATATGCAACTCATCGTCCAGACTCGCAAATCCCAGCGGCGCCATGTCTACGATCTTCTGCTCGAACTGCTTGCGATTGAAGCCAGGGAACTGCACATTCTCGAGACACCAGTCCAGCTGGACATGCTCGCCTGTGCGGATTTCGCTGCTGCTGCGGCGGACTACATCGTGGGTAAGGAGGTTGAGGGTGCCGATCTCGTCGTGCTTCGAGGGTGTATCGAAGTAGCCCCAGAGACTGCCTTGGGGTTGGCCTTCGACGCGAGGGAGTTGATCGAAGTTGGGGAATTGGTGCGTTGGTGTGCCTGTGAGGGTGGAGGTTATGGAGGAGAGCCGGTCACCGGCTCTCTGGAGCACGGTGCGCCCTTTACCGTCTGACATCTTGCTGACTATCGACGTAGTAATGAATTAATAGAAAGCGTACCTACCTTCGTCAACATTTCCACTTACGCATGCCCGAGGTCAGGTCTAGCTACCTTCGTACTACTACCCCTCAGCTGCAATGCAGCGTCATGGGAGCAGCAATGAGGGCCAAGTAGCTACGAAGGTATGCTGACATACTGTTGACGCTGTGATCCGAGAGATCCAATGCTATCTGCCAGATCGAGGTGGGAGGGCCAGTTCCAATGCACAGAGGCTGGAAAGTTGCCGAAGGAAGAGGGCAGCTGACTCAGCCCATGAAGAATTCAATCGCTGCCACCACGCTCTAATCTACCCAATGCCATTTCACCAATGGGTACCATCACACCGTAGTGCTACAGGCAATTTACAAAGGGTACTCTAGTTATAAGCAATCATCCCAGCGTCCGCACTACGCTCCTGGCGCGCTGCTAGCGTGGGTATGGTTCTCCGCACGCACGCAATGCTCCTCCTCACCAGCAAACCATCTTGGCCATAATCGGCAAAGCATACTACGTCACTCAAAGTAAGTGTATAAGCCTTCAGAGTATTGTTCACTGAGACTCAGTCGGGTCAACTCTCATCTCCTCTTACATCACTTCGTTCCGTCTAAGGAGTCTTTGCCATGCTCCTCCCAATGCTCCCCCTGCTCAGCCTACTCTGCTTACCAGGCGTTGCGATCGCCCAGCAAGACCCTAGAGCCCAGATCGCGCTCACTACAGATATTCCTATCAATGGTGTGAGCATCACTCCCGAGGGTCGACTGTTTTTGCTTTATGCGCGGGTCGACGGCTCCAAAGGTCCGACGGTGGTGGAGTGGGTCAACGAGACCGCCGTACCCTATCCAGATCTTGAATGGAACTCGTATAACGTGAGCAAGGACCCAGCAACGCATCTCGTTCGAATCAACAGCCAAAGGATTGGACCGGATGGTCAGCTTTGGCTCGTAGACGTGGGATCGTAAGTCTACCGTAACCGTCCAGACTGCGGAAAGATACAAGACCTGACAAATGTTCCTTAGACCAGCCTTCGGCGCTCCAGTGATCTTGCCTGCAGGCCCAAAGCTCGTAGTAGTGAACCTCACCACCAACACAGTCTCTCGCACCTATCCTCTGGGGACTGTAATCCTCTCGACCAGTCTTCTAGATGATGTCCGCTTCAACCCTGCGGCCAACCTGGCCTACCTCACAGACGCGGGCGTTCCCGCCCTGATAGTCCTTGATCTCCACACAGGCGAGGCGCGCCGCTTTCTCGAAAACGACATGTCAACCTCGGCCACGTTCCCAGTCTCAGCCGAAGGCCGACTGCTGCACGGCTCGAACGGGAACTTCCAATACCTTTACGCAGATCAACTGGAAGTGAGCCCCGATGCGAAGTGGCTTTACTACCAGCCTGCGAGCGGGCAGCTCTATCGTATCGAAACATGTTACCTGAACGCCGCTTTTCACAATGCTTCTCTGGCCAGCATCCTCTCGCAATATCGTGAGCCCTTCGCCCTCACGCCATCAACCGGCGGCACGGCGATCGATGCAGCAGGCAACATCTACGTCAGCGACACCGATCGACAGAACATCGAGATCATTGCGCCGAATGGCACAAGGAGCGTCTTCCTGCATGACGAGAGGCTGCTCTGGGTGGATGCGATGTGGGTTGACTCGAAAGAAAGGCTTTGGATGCCGGCTGCACAGCTGAACCGTGGCACGCCATTCAACAACGGGACGAGTCTTGTGGTGAAGCCGTTGTATGTGTTTACTGTTGATATCGGGAGTGGGCCGTCGCCGGTAGATCACGCGTAGGCAATGCTCTTGCAGCGGCTATATGAAATTGATACTTCTTACCTTGTTCCAGCGAGAGACAGCCCACTCGACAAGGCGGGAGCAAGGTTTCGAGCTCGTTTTAAGCTTCTTCTGCCATGCTTCGGGAATCTGTAAGCGCGAGGGGCGAGAGTTCAAATGCTTCTATGGCAAAGTCTACCGGGACTCGTTTTCCCAGCTCGTGATCTGTCTTAGCTTGCTCGTGGAGCTCCTCCCTCGCATTTTAGGTCGTACACTCTGTACAAACTGTCAACATTGGCGATTCACCTAATCCCATATACTCCAGTCAATTGAAGTCATCCCCTTCGTATCGGAGATTAACTGCATCATTCGGAGTTATCTGCGGACCCTGCGTTCCCCACCAAGCTCGCGACAGCCAGACTTTCTCGCACGTGGAAGGAACGCTTCTTGACTTCTACAGATCCTTCCATCGCAAACAAAAATAGGCAACGCAAACTGCATTTCAGACAACCATCAAAGAGGATGTTATAGATAGAGCCACGCGGCACCATCCTGGCCAACTGAAGAAGCCAGAACGACACTACAGCATAGCTTCAGTACCATGGCGCAACCGCCGGCCGTGGTCATCATAGCAAGGTAGGGAAATCTCACTTGTCATCCGTAAGGCGAACTGACAGCAGCAGACATGGCGCTCGCCTCGATGCTGCCGACAAGGACTGGATCTTGTCTACACCTACACCTTATGATCCTCCGCTCACATATGCCGGGTGGAACCAGAGCCGAGCCCTAGGCGTGCGGATTGCCAGTCTTCTCCATGCGCGCGAGCAAGAGGACAATGGCCTGAGTGGCGATGGCATAGAAGGTGTCAGCAATGGCAGTAGGAAGCGGAAACGGAGGACACACAAGGTTGTCATCCACAGCTCGTCGTTCTTGCGATGTCTGCAGACCAGTGTGGCGATCTCAGCCGGCATGGCGCAGTTCGAGCCGGTGAGTGAATCCGTGAGTGAAGTGTCGAACGGTGGCGGCAGCAATGGGCATCTTCGAGCAGCGAGCAGTATGCACTCTGCATCGCCTAAGATGCGTGCAATGGAGGCAACGAGAAAGTCTACGCCACCAAGCATTGTCTTGACACCCATTGTGGAGCCGAAAACAGACCGCGTCAAAGCAGCAGAGTCGCCAGGATCAAGCCCACCTCATCGCAAGTCGAAACTGCGGGTAGACGCCTTTCTGGGCGAGTGGATGAACCCGCAGTACTTTGACTACATCACTCCGCCTCCGCCGAGTAACATGATGGTAGCGGGAGCAAAGGCGGAGCTCATGCAGAATGAAGCGCTCGATGTCTTCACACCGAGCAATGCAAGCAAAGGCACTTCGGGCAATCTATGGGGAGGCATGGTGAGGAACAAAAGTCGTGAGAGCCTGATAGATGACTGGAGTGATGTTCGCGATTCCCTACCTGCGCCAAGACCTCGACGTGATCGAGCGAGCAGCTATGCCAGCTATAACAGCGCTGACTCTGCTGACCACCGAAGCCCGTTCCGGCCAGGGCACGTACTACAACCTTTGACATCGACGCTACCAAAGCAGAAACAAGGACCTGGCGTTTATGTGCCGCCAACTCCAGCGTATGCGGTCTCAGGATCCGATCACGTTCCGCGCGGCTATCTCGCACACGCGCGCGCCGCTACTGTCAATGTCGACTATCAGTGGGATTCTTCACGTGTACCACAGAACTGGGGTGATGGCGCTGAGCTCGGCGAGGAGTGGAGTGCCATGCACAAGCGATTTCGCCGTGGGCTGAACAGCATGGTACGATGGTACGGCAAGCACGAAGCAGATGCTCGTGCTGAGGATGCTCTTGGTCTCGAGCAGGTCGAGGGGCAGGAGGAGGAAGAGGAGGCGGAGCAGCAGGAGGACTTAGTCGTGGTTCTTGTCACTCACGGCGCTGGCTGCAACGCACTGATCGGAGCGCTCACGGGACAACCGGTCCTGATCGATGTAGCGACCTCTAGCTTGACCATGGCGATTCTGAGACAGGATGCGCCGCCGATGCCCACATCTACGACTGCACTACCATCGCCCATGACACACTCTCCGACTGCTACACCTCGTCACTCCCCACAACCTCCCTCCTTCGACACCCCAGCATCCGTCCCCCGCCGGAACAGCCTCGAAGCCTCCCTCGCCCCTTACTACCAAATGCAAATCACAGCCTCTACAGATCACCTCCGCTCTGGCGCAAGCCCAGCTCGTCTCTCCTCTCTTCCAACCAGCCGGTCCATCACCCCGAACCAATCCACCTACCGCCCTCTCTCCGGCACCGGCACACCTCTGAACCCAACTTGGCAGGTCCTACCAGACTACAAAATGGGCACGCAAAGCGCTGCTCTGGGATCCATCCGCCGGCCTCCGCCAACCTCAGCGCCCTTGGCGAGACCGCCGCTGCGGAGCTCCACGCTTCCTGGCTCAGGTACTGACCACGAAGCCGGCCAGCCTGGACTCTTCGCACCCACGCCACCACTCATGCACCTCTCCGGCTCCTCCACGCCTACTAGCACGGGCTTGTGGACGCCGCCGCTGACCGGACTTTGGACCCCTCCAGCAGCGAGGACGCCCGTGCTGGCTGCGAAGAGGGACGTGGAGACCAGTACGGGTGCGAAGTCGAGTCTGTTCTCGAAGCTTGAGCAGACTGCGAATGGACGGCAGGATTCGGGGGATGATCTGGTGCTGGACTTCAGTAACTCGCCGCCCGATAGCCGGCCTGGGACAAGCTCTGGTCAGGAAATATCACAAGATGCTTCGAGGGGCATGGACTCCGTGGTCGATCTGGGAAAGCAGTAGACTGTTATGTTTCCGTGAGGGCTATCGTGCACACATACATGCGCACGGGAACGGCATCATGTTCATTGACGTTGGGATGGGTACAAGCACGATGATTGAGCAGCTTACGCATCCTCGTGGGCGGAGGGTGCGAGCGAAAAAGATCATCGAAATAATGAGCGCGCCGCTCAGTGCAAACATGCTCTTGTAGGTTAGGTAAGCTTACTCATACTAACTTACTACTTCTCCTTCGCCATCTCCACAGCCACCTTCGTATACTCATCTAGACTCTCCTCCCCTAGCCCCAACACCACATTCGCCTTCCCCTCTTCCAGATCCGACGCCCCATCCCCCCTCATGACCCGCGCATACAACATCACGCCGAACAACGCCATATTCCCCTCTCTCACGCCCTTCATCGCGCGTTCATACCGCTCCTTGACGTCCTCATACTGCACTTCCCAGTCCTCTTCCTTCGTTCCAGTGACGCGGAGGACGCTGTCGAACATCTCCCTCTGGCTGATGAAGAAGCTGCCGATGCGGAGACTCTGGTTCCGCCATCGACTCAGCGTCGGCTGCTCATCGCTGGCACTTCCCGGCAGGATAGGCAGACTTAGCAACTTCGCAAGAGCCTCCCCACAAAGCGGCCACGTGCTCGTCGTAATCTTCGTCTCCCCGCGATCATAAAACGTTACCTTCCTCTCCTTAACCTCGAACCCAAAACTCCGGCTCCCTTCACTAAGCGAATACTCATACCACGGCCCACACGCCAGCCCCACGAACGACATCCCAGCGTCAACGATCTGCTGTCTCGCGGCCAGCATACCGGGCCCGAGGAGGATGTCTTGACCCACATCCGGCCGCGCGGCCACATCGGTGCCGTATTCAGACGGCATGATCCATTTCACGCCCGCTTCTGCCGCCGCAGCAATAAGTTTGGTCTGCGCGTCTCGGGGCGCGGTGGCGGAGAGGGAGATGATGAGGAAGTCCTGGTTTTGGAGGGCGGAGGTCAGGGTGGAGGGGACGGTGTAGTCGATTTCTTTCCTGGTCACGTCCGCGGGGAGGGGAGAGGAGGAGGGGCGTGTTAGGGCTGTGATTTTGTGGGCGCCGGTGGCGAGGAGGGCGCGCGTGATGTGCGTGCCGATTCTACCTGTGGCCTTGGGAGGAGGCTGTTAGTGCTGAATTACTTGGTTGATAGTTCTAAGACGTACGCCGACTATGGCAACATTCTTGATGTGGTTTGAGAGGCCAGATGGCTGGTCTGACGCGAAGCGGGCAGACATGGTTCGAACGGGCAGTGTTGTGGGACGGGAGAACGATTTGAAGGTTAGGATTGGACGGCGGAGGTATTGCGACGCCAGAGTTGCTGTTGGTGAGGACTGCTTCGTATTCTAGTAGCCATTGCAGTATTATATATGCTTTTTGGTCCTCCGTCGGCCGACCATTGGCGCTTATCGCCGAAGTCTGTACAGAGGTGAGCATGTCGTGGCTGATTCATACTTCGAGGAAGCTCCATCATATGGCCCAAACATGTCAAGTCATGCTAGCCTGTCGTCGTATTGTCCATGTAGAACGTACCGCTGCTTACGAACCAGCCATTCAGGTCGAGGGAAGGATTAACTCCGGAGACATTTTCCCCACATCCAGCCTCAAAGCGGCAGAAGTCACGAGAGTTCGCCAAGGCATCTATCGGGGTCTGAGACGGCCGAGTTGAATATCATTCTGACAGCATCTCCGAAGCCTCAAAGACGGCCGCATCAACACTCGTACACGTTCTCATCGTCGGCCGGCGAATGCACCTCTTCTGACTTCACCTCCAAATCCGCCGTTGGCAGCGCCACCCATCTCACTTCCCTGCGCACTAGTTGTCCGGCTCATGCCCTCTCCTCCCAGTCTGCTCATGCCATTAACAGCCAACCCTGCGCCAATTTGGATCATACGTCCGCGTTGCTCAAGCACACTAGCCAGTGGCGCAAACCCCGTGGTCGCAAGCCGATCAACGCCTTTGCCGATTCTCGCGGGTCCGGTCTCTAGATTCGGGATCCTTAGAGGAGGACCGGCTGTTGGTGTAGAGGACAAAGCTTGAAGCAGAAGAGTTCGGCGCATCTCAGCCGCGGATCCAGGTCGACGAGGCGGCTGATCGGCCATCTCTGTATCGCTTCCTTGATCTGCGAATTCGTCCGCAGGATCTGAGGGTCCGCGGCGCATCATCTCGAAGTCGTTCTCGGCGTCCATGGAGTTGATGGCCAAAGGTGGCGGCGCACCAGTCTTCTCGCTACGGGTCACGGCGTGGTAGTTTGGTATCACCGGCGCAAAGGGATTATCTCTGCTGATAGGGCCTTGTGCGGCGGCGGCTGCGGTGGCGAGATCTGAGAGCGCTGCGAGAGGGTTTGCGCGTAAAGTGCCGCGGGTGAGGACAGAGGATGTTGTACGCTCCATCTCTACTGCTGCGGCGGGCGTGCCTGGATTCTCATCTGCGGCATCTGGTCCAGCGGCGAGTGAGCCGACTTCAGATGGAAGATTGCTGGCCAGTTGCGTGCTGCTGTCGTTCTGAGGTGGTGGAGGGTGGTGGAAGTAGCGATGGGTAGCTAGCTTGGCGGTATCCGTGGCCATTGCTAATTCTTTCTCGGTGAAGAGGCGCTCGAGACTGTAGGCTGGAGCTTCGAATTGAATGTAGGTATTCTTCTCGCGAGCATCCTTGAAGGGACTGCGACCGCCTCCGAGGTTGTCAGGCGGCGGGCGGATGTTGGGTGCGGGAGACTCGTTGCCGTCGTCCTCGCCATTCTTGCGGCGGCGCTTGCCGTTGTTGGGCCCGTCTTCAGTCCCGACAGCTGGGCTGACGGCGCGATGATGGCGGAGATGTCGAGTCTTGCGGTTCTGGCCGTTGTGATAGCCTGGTGAACCTGGATTGTTCAAGCTAAATTGGCTTGGGTGGAGAAGTAGCGCGCTGCTGTCGGCGATGTCAAGCTGCTCCTTGTCCCGCAGCAGATTTGTTCGTCTCTTACTGATCGTCGTAATCAGACGTTGTCGGATCGTGTTTGCCAAGGCTTTGTGCTCTTCCTCTGCTTGATGCAATCGCTGTGCTGTCAGTCTTTCCACTTCCGCTATCGAAGACTCGTAGGCATTCTGTCGCGTCTCGTCAGCACTACGTCTTCCTCACTCATCTCAAGATCACTTACGTGCAGCGCAGTCAACTCGGCATCCCGTTCCTCCAACGTATCGTTCACTCCCCTCGCAAACGCGCTGTACTTCTTCCCCGCCAATGCCCAGTAATCCTTCTCTGCATCTCCTGTGATCCCCGCGCCAAGCCCGCCCATGTCCTCCACCAGCCCTCGGACCTCATCGTCCAGCGGCAGTCCAGCATACGGGTCGGCGCGTAGGATCAGATTCATGTCAACCTGTACGGCATTCAGCTGCGCGCGGTAGTGCTGCTGGGTGTTGGCAGCAAAGTTTGCCGACATTGCAGCCAGGCGCTCAGCCATGCGCGAGCGGCGGACATCGCGCTTGGACTGGTGGGGAGGTGAGGGCGAGTGGAGGGCGCGTGAGGACATGCCCGCTTGAGGGATTGCCATCGTTTACTGTGTGGGATGTATATAAGGGCGCGGAGTCCAATCGACCGCGAAGGAGAGTAGTTGCTTATGCGCCTGGTCGGGATGATTGCGATGTTGCGGTTGTCGCAGAGTCCTGGGTGAGGGTCTGCTGGGCGATCCTCACTCAAATTGTTGTGAGACAGAAGCAGTCTCGTGACTATGCAATCAATTCGTCCTCATGTCATCATGAGTCGTTGTGATGTCTTTGGATGGTGGAAGGGTTTCACTGTATTAGCACGAAACGGTTCAGAGCTGTACCTGAGCTTAGAGTTGGCCGACACGCCGATGTCTGTTTCTCTCCGCGAGCCTCAAGGCGGATTACCTTAGCCGACGATCGACATGACTCAGCACGGCATCGCCAAACTGGACCATGTGGGCGCCCGACTCACTATCTTGACCTCAGGCTGCATCCATGCCGCCTCCAACGCGGCACACGCATCCAAAACAACTGCTGCCATGAGGAGTCCACACACAACGACAAGACAGGCTGACCATGGCCGGAGACGACCCGGCATGGAAGGCAGCTGCCCTTGCCAACCTTGAGAGAGCCAGGCTATCTAACGGCCGTCTTGGAGTCAAGAAGTCGAGAGTGGGATGTCTCACTTGTCGAAGTCGAAAGCAGAAATGCGATGAGACGCGACCAGCCTGCCAGCGTTGTCAACATGCCGGCCGTTCTTGTGGCGGCTATGCCGACGCGCAGGACGATGCGAGTACCGGATTCTCCGACCCTGGCAAAGCTCTTACGCAGCTCAAACTCAATCAACGCGAACGGCAAGTCTTCGATTACTTCATCGGCTTCACAGCACCGCGAGTAGCCGGCACATCACTGGATCGCGAGTTTTGGACGAGTCGAATGCTGCAGATATGCCACCATGAGCCGTTCGCATTGAACGCCATCATAGCCATCGCAACGTTGCATCGTCACCCGCAGTACCTCAGACGCTTCGCCATCGAGCTTGAGAATGATCCGAACGCGACGAGGGAGGAGAAACTTCGGGCGCGCACGTGCGGAGATCCGTTTGGGAACGAGATCATGGGTTCGTCTACTAGTCCGTTGTCCAGCATCGTCCCGTAATCCTGCACGTCAACGACAGTGGACGCTGGCGCAAGGAGTCCTTCTCGTCGCCGTGCTAGCTGACATCTAGACCAGACACTCAGCACCTGGCCGCCCTGATGTACTACAATCGTGCTATCGCCGCCGTGAAGACAAGCCTCTCAGCGGGCGCTATGAACAACACTCTTGCACTACTCAGCTGTTTCCTTTTCCTGGTGATCGAGATATTTCGCGATAGCTTATTGTCTGCTTTGGTACTAGGCAAGCAATGCAGTGAGCTACTAAAGAAAGCCGACGTGAAGGATCCGCTTGTTAGGGTTGTACAGAGCTGTTTGAACAGACTTAGCGTACTCGCCTCGACGTTTGGCCAGACACAAGCCATGGACATTCTGGATGAAGCACCCGAAGACTGGAGTAAGACAGAGCGTTATGAGACAGTCGGTGATGCGAGAGGAGCATTGTTCAAAATCATGGGCCATAGTCAACATTTCGCTCTCAAAGCGACCGAGTTGATAGCGAACCGGACTGATGGGGCAAAGCCCGGTCCCTGGCTCGGTCGTGTTTTCTGTACCGAAACAGGGTTCCAGAAAGAATCCTACGACAAGGTCAGCGTCGTTCCATACGAGGAGCTCGCAACAGGTATACGGGAGGAGGGGACTGACCCTGACCGCCTCCAGCAGGTGTATCAAGTCACGCCAAGCCTCCCTCCTGATGACTTGGTGGATCTTGATCAGAACGTGCGGGTCTACGAGAGTCTGTCATGCATCCCTGGACTATATCATCACGGTACTCCCGGCATCACGCCATCAAATGTGTTCGACGTCTTGAACGAGGAGAGACACTATCATCTCGGGCAGCTGAGACAATGGTACCACGTCTTCACCCGAACACTCAGCTCTCTTGCCAATACGGAAGTGGATGTCATCAGCAACCTCCTGCTCAGCTACCATGTCTCTGTCATCTGGCTCTCCACGCGCCTGCAACCCAATCGCATGAGCATCGATCGCTACACGGATCACTTCCGCGAGATCATCTATCATGCGAAGATCTACAACCGCGCGCGATCTATTGAAAGCTCTGAGTTGACCATGGAGACTGGCGCGATCCCTTCTCTATACTTCGTCACCATGAACTGTCGCGTTCCATCACTCCGGCGTGAGGCTCTACAACTCCTCCGCGCTGGACCAAGTAAAGAAGGCATTTGGGGCGCTATCTGCACCGCCCAGCTCGCCGCAACCATCATCTGGCTGGAAGAGCGCGAGCTCGGTTTGCCGATGCCGTACAAACCTCTACCTACGCCGTTGCCGGCTGACTTTGACGCGCAACTCCCTCGGGAGGAGCTTAGAGTACACCTTTACCGGATCTTGAAGAACAATCGGGATCTGAAGTTCTATGTCAAGACTACGCGGTACTTCACGGACACGACGGGTTATAGGCATAGGTACGAGACTACTATGCCGATCGGATCTGATCGCTTTCGAGCAGAAGATATGCTGGCGAGTGCTGTCAATCTGGATGTGCCGGATATGGAACTCATGGAGGGACCGCCAGCTTGGACTGTGTGAGTGGCAAGACGAGCGCGTCGAACACGTCGTTCGTATGGACCACACATGTCAAGATCTCCAGGACAATTCAAGACCTCACTACACGAGCTGATGCTTCATCCGGGCGGAGCACGGGCGCGCTACAGCTGGTACTGCATGTAGCCATATCAGAGACAACACATCCGGTCTCGCTTACATACGACGCGCGTCTGCCTACCGCTGCGGCGCCCCTGCTCAGTCAGCACGCAATCTCATGCCTGCTAGTCGGCGCACCAACCGCCCCTGCCAAGCCCAAAGCTCGCACTCGGTAGAACTTCGGTCACGTGCTCTCTGCTTGTCGAGCGCGCGCCTTCCTGAGGCACGAACGATTTTGTATGGCGCTTATCTCCCGAAGAGCCTCCGAGAACGAGCTCGGTCACGTGTCTGTTTGGCAGGTAGGATGTTCGCTTGCATGGGGTGGGTAGGAAGGCGGGCTATGCTTTGATGAGGAGAACACTTCTTCTCGCTCCTCATGCTCACACTCGCTCATTGTCATCTTCGACTTCTAGCCCAACTGCTTATAGCACTGCTTTCCCGCTGGAAGAAAGTCACTCGCTTGCCAGAAGTCGATCTTCGAGGACAAGAGCATCAGAACTCCACCACCACTCTTCTGCCACAACGTTGTACACAACGACACGCCACCAGCGACACTGACAATCTTCATATCCTGCGCGACAGCATACAGGCGACGACTGAACAATCACCTTGCGCCTTGCTGCCGAAAGACGAAGTTGCTCGCGGCATCCACTCGTTGAAGAAAGAGCGCCCCAACAACCTAGACTACTCCTCCCACGAGCAACGATGTCATCCTCCGGCCTCGCAGTCCCAGACGCCGTACGTCCCTCACCCCATCTTTGCAAACCCTCCCTCAAGCACCACCGTCCCAATCCCCTCCGCCCCCGTTCTTTGTAACCCTCCCTCCCAAGCTCCACTCGCCCTCTCCAATCCCCAGCCCCCGCTCCCGACCCCACTAACACTCCTCTTCAGGCTTTCGTAGCCATCATCATCGCCGCTAGCGGCTGCTTTGTGCTTGTCGGCTGGGCGATCCACTCGAATTTCCATCGCCAGCAGCCCGAGGGCATGCTGCACGCTCAGGCGGGACTGGGGGTGCAGAGCCAGGACGAGTATATGCGGGAGGTCAGGGGTAGGAATTACGAGGCTATCAGGGGGGTGTTTGGGGGACGGTATGAGAGGAGGGGCGTGGCGAGTGAGTTGTCGTGATGCGGCTGACGAGGAGGGAAGCCTACAAGAGGGGATTGGCTGAAGAGGGGAGCCGACGATGTGGCCGCATCGTTGTCAGGTGGATATAACGAACATGGTTGGACGGGCGGAATTCGCATCGAAGCTTGGTAGCATCGACAACGAATAACTAGACAGTCGGGCCGTGCCCACCAGACTCATGTGAGACGGGATGGTAGGCAGTAAGAGATCAGTAGTCGTTCTGTACGTTGCTTTTCATGACGGCGTCGCTACGTACAGATCCTAGGTGCTGCGCCCAGACATGGAGGTCCTCATAGGATTCACTGCCGCATGAGCTGCTCGGAGTGATCTCAGCGCATCGCTGATGCGACTCGTAGGATCGCGGCTCATGATCCGCGTGCTGGAAAGTCGCCTGTCCGTTCGAGCATGAGCTGTGGTCCACGAATCCATCGGCAGATCGACTCGTCTGTTTGACTCGGGCTTCCACAAACGGTCCGCAGGATTCTTCGTGATGGAACTCGCACTTGTCGGACGTGGCGCAACATCCGCATCGCCATCCCAGCGCTGCGAGATCTCAGCCCTCCCCGCTCCCTCAAGTTTTCAATCAAGGCCACAATCCGGTAGCAAGACCGCTCCTCAGAACCCTCGCATGGCTTCGTCGTACCCCCGCATCACGGCTGACCTCACTCCCCGCCCCACCTCCCCTCAACCTCCGCCCTCATCTGTTCTTTCACCTCCTTCATC